>JBAMYA010047314.1:0-10476 GCA_037176975.1 Arrhamphus sclerolepis
AAAAAAAATATATATATATATATATATATATATATATATATATATATATGCTTTGTATCTGAAGTTGGATTTGTGTACTTTAAAAGGAATATCCTATAAACATTTGTTGTTGTTTTTTTCCTGAAAAGAAAAGAAAATGATTTAAGATCCACGAACAAGCACTGTCATGGTTTTACTACAATACCTGCACTTTGACAAGCAGAACAGTTTTCAGGTAACCTAAAACCTGACCAATTAAATATTAAAATCACATTCTGTATTGTGGCCCATCTAAAATTGAGTCTCAAATTGAAAGTATGAAAAATAAAGTCTTTTTGTTGTTTTGGTATCTAATTTTAAAACAATTATCCAGCCACTTTTTGATTTTTTTGATTTTAAATAGTTGAATATGAATCCTTCTTTCCCGGACAGGCGGTTACCAACCAGCAACCGTCCCTCTTTCATGTTGAAGCTCACCCAGGAAGTACGCTTTGTTGCAGTTTCTCCACTGACCACTAGGTGTTGGCTCCAAAACCAAGTAAATCTCCATTGACCGCCATGTTAAAAGTGTCAACTTTTGTGCAGAATTAATCATATTTACAGCCTGGTACAAACTTTGATTTTGATCTTATATCCATGACAACTGTATGGAGGGTGAGGTTTTTGTACCACATCAAAAAAAATAAAGTTTTAATTTACTTTAAACTAGAAAAGCACTCGAAGAGCGCAGACCTCCACCAAGCAGCACAGTTCCTCCACATATTGTGACTTACACCTAAAAATAATATTCCTACATGTACTTTATATATTTTATTGGATTCCTTGACCATGTAAACATACACTTAGCAATTGGAATCACATTGATATCTTTATTAGTTTCGGTAATGGTGGTTTTCTTCTGGATCCATAACTATTATAGATACATCAAATCTGTTAACATACTTCTTTTCCAGCAGACTGTCAGCTACAATCTGGTGTTGGTTGCACGTCTGTATCTTCATTTGTTACATCACAGTGTTGAAAAAGATGACAACCCCTGACTCTTTTCATGTTCCGGATCCTAGTATCCAGAATATTCCAGGATCCGGATCAGACTTTTACACATTATTGATGCTGTCATGACCATGTCCTGTGTTTTTTTCCCAAGCATTCAGAGCATTAATTGTGGAGATATATACACCTGCGGTCTTCGGATGCTGGGCTTCTTTCCATCCCCCGTACCCATCTGAAAACCTTTGGAAACAGGGCCTTCAGCGTGGCTGCCCCCACCCTCTGGAACTCCCTCCCACCTGGAATACGCAACCCCCCCCCTCTCCACTGTTTCAAAGCACACCTCAAAACCCACCTCTTCTCTTTGGCCTTCCCAGACTAACGAAAGTCCCCTACATGTTTTTGTTCACTCCACCTTGAAAGACGCTATATAAGTGCAAGTTATAATAATTATCATTATTATTATTATTATTATATCCTGAAAATGGCTCTATCGACAATGATCAAGAATCCTTTAAAAAAATTCCTGGATCACCTCCAAAATTTTATCATTTTTTTGCTGTCACAATTTTTTTTTTATATACTATTATTTATTTATTTATTTATTTTAGATATACTATTATTGATCCCCGTGGGGAAATTCCTTCTCTGCATTTGACCCATCTGGGCTCTTGGACCTAGAGCAGTGGGCTGCTGCGGTGCGGTGCCCGGTGAGCAGGCAGGGGTTTCAGGTTTCAGGTTTCAGGTGCCTTCCATCCATCCATGGATGTGGACAGTAATTCCCTGCATCCACATCCATGGATGGATGGATTTGTTCATCACTGGTACCAGCTGGGGATTGAGCCGGCGACCCTCCGGTTGCCAGTCCAGGTCTCTAACCGGTACACGGAACCCCCCAATTTGGGCATATCCTGAAATTTTTATGAAAATCCGTCCATAACTTTTTGAGTTACGTTGCAAACAAACAAACAGACAAACCAACGCAAAAACATAACCTCCTTGGCGGAGGTAATAATAAAGCTGACAGTCAGATGCCCGGATTCATTTGACATGCTTGAATGAGAGCTAGCCATCGGCTCTGCCGTCGGTGTTGACAGCTTTGTGCTCCTCTTTGCAACATGGCGCCTCTCTGTAGGAATATATGGGTCATGTGACCTGATAGTTGGTACAGTTTTAACAGTCAGTGGCAGGCAAAGTATATTGGTTTTGTGAAAGGCCAAGTTGAAGAGCCAGACTGAGGGTATTGGGGGATATAAAGTCAAAGAAGCTGAGTTACTGAAGTGATGCTCAACAGATTATCTTGTGCAAACAAAAACCTGATTGATTGTGACCAATCGAGACAACGTCTGTGATTCCAACATATGCACCGTATAATGCTTCAGAGGAGTCGTACAGTTTCTTACTCCATTTCATTTAAGTTATGCACTTTGACTAATTTTTGTTGGAAGCCACATCCAGCTGTGCAGAGCAGATGAACCAAGGAGAACACTTTTATCGAGTGCATCTCAAAGCTTATCACCTTATATGGCAGTACAACGACATTCGTAGAGTGCTGGGCGACGTTCATGGTGGACATCTTCTGCCTTTGTTCCTCAACTGTTTCTCCTGAGGATAAAAATAAAAAACAGAAAAGAAACAATGTTTTAAAGCAAAAATCGCAGTAGTGTAGATGTAGACTCAAGCACTTTAGTTTAGACTGAACTCTATAAATCCCTTGAGGAGGTTTCCCTCAGGGAAATTAGGATATTTTGAAGAAACTGAGCAAAGTCTGAGCAAGAAAGAAACACAAACAGAGACGCAGTCCTGTTAAGGTAAAAACAATTATTGAACATACACATACACTTCTTTCTCTTCTTTTTTGGTACCTAGATATGAACAGTGTTGCTCATGGTGGCAGCTTGTTGCAGTAAATCAGAGATGGAAGTCTGGACAGAGCAAATCAACTGAACACATTCTTCAACAGGTTCAATTCCTCTCTTCCCCCAGACAAACAGACCTCCCACCCTCTTGACTCACAGCTTATGCATTTTGCTGCTTCATCATTGTCTCCACTCACATCACAAGATGCTGGAGCCCCTCCCCCTTCCACCTGTCTGTCTCTAGCAGTCAGGTGAATGGGAAGCTGGAGCAACTGAACAGGAACGAGGTTATAGACTCAGACGGCATCAACCCCAACAGTCCTGGAGGCCTTTGAGGGACAGCTATGTGGAGCACCTCTTCCAGTGCTGCCTTCACAATCACCTGGATTACTGACTACTTGGATTATTGACTACCTTGATTACTGACTACCTGGATTACTGACTACCTGGATTACTGACTACCTGGATTACTGACTACCTGACAAACAGACTGGATGGTTGTATGTCTGATCAGGTGGTCTGCAGCAGGAGCACCATAGGGGACTGGACTCTCACCATTCCTCTTCACTCCGATCACCTCAGACTTCCAGTAGCAGTCATCCTGTCATCTGCAGAAATACTCAGATTACTCTGCAGTAGTGGAGTTTATCAATGATGGACCAAAGACTGAGGACAGAGAACTGATGGACCACTTTGTGGCATGGAGTGGAGACAATCATCTCATCTTAACTATGAACAAGACGGGCTGCTGGGTGGCACAGTGGTTAGAGCAAGCAGCCCATACACTGAGGCTAAGTCCTGCAGCAGTTGCAGGTTCAACTCCCAAGCTGTGACCCTTTGCTGCATGTCTTCCCCCTTCTCTCTCCACCCTAATTTCCTGTCCAGCTACTGTTAATAAAGGCCACTAGAGTCGAAAAAAAAACTTAAAAAGGTGAACAAGGCAAAGGAGATGACTGTGGATTTCATTCAGATTAAGAATAAATCCAAAGGTTTTTCCATCATTGTAATGAAGGTGGTGGAAGAGTGCAAACAACTCAGATTGTTCAGGGGCATCTGGAGCTGAATGTGCAAAGAAGATATTTAACAAAATGAAAATCATAATGGACAACCCTGAGCATCTTTTTTATGACACAGTTCAATAATTGGAAGTATTCAGTTCAGTTTGTCTGAGACAGATCTGATGCACCACAGAATGCAACAGGAGCTCCATCTTCCCCACAGTCAGAACCATCTACAATTAATCTGTGAACAGACATCATTGTGGTAACTGCAATTATTCATTTCCCTTTAGGGAATAATAAAATACAACCCCAATTCCAAAACGTTTGGGATGCTGTCTCAGATGTAAATAAAAACAAAATGAAATGATTTGCAAATCTCATGAACCATGTTGCATTTCCAATAGAAAATAAAGAACATTTCAGATGTTGAAAATGAGACAATTTACCATTTCATGAAAGACATTTTTCATTTTGACTTTGATGGCAGAAATACATGTCAAAACAAATTTGAAATAGGGCAATGATTTCTGTATTTCTTTTTTTTATGATGAACCAAATGCTTTCTTTTGGTGAAACACCTGGACTGCAGGCAGGTCAGTTCAGCTCCTGGACTCTTCTCCAGGTAAGCCATGCTGTTGTGACTGATATGCAGTATGTGGTTTTACATTGTCTTGCTGAAACATACAAGGCCTTCCCTGACAGAGTCATTGTCTGGATGGGAGCATATGCTGCTCTAAGATCTCTATTTTGTCTTCAGCATCCTTAATGGAGACTTTCCAGATGTGTACATCCCCACACCATCAGCACTAACGCAACTTCATGCCATCAAAGATTCAGGCTTCTGAACTGTGCGCTGGTAGAAGTTTGGATGGTCCCTCTCCTCTTTAGTCTGCAGGACATGGCATTCATGGCTTCCAAAAATAATCTTTTAACTTTGATTCATCTGACCACAGAACAGTTTTCCTTTTTACCTTAAACCATTTTAGATGAGATCTGACCCCGAGAGGGCAGCAACATTTCTGGTTTGTGTTCACATATGGCTTCTTCTTTGCACGATACAGCGTTAACTTGCATTTGTGGATTGTACGACAAACTGTGTTCACAGACATATGATAGACAGAGATTTCTGGAAGTGTACCTGAGCTCATGCAGTGACGTCCAGTGGAGACGTTTTAGTACCCCAGACTGGCATGCTGGGTGAAGTAGTTTTCATGACAGTGACCATTCTACAACAGTGACTGTGTTTACACAAGCGAGTAAATAGAACCAGGAAGGTTCTTCAGATGAAGAACTTGAGATGTGACAAGGCAGGTAGATTTATAAGGCTTACACAAATATCGATGTTTTATCTCGTAATTGCTTGACAAGCAATAGAGATGTTTTTGCAGTGTCAGTCAGTGATACATCCTTGGATTTCCATGGCATTCCCACCTACACAACATTCTATGAAAGTGTAAACAAACATGGATTAGCAGCATTTCAGTATGGCTCATTTTTAAGGCTTTTTTACACACAGCCCACATCTGTAATAGAAAATTTGACATCCTAAAACAAAAATGTGCCAAACATGCTGGTGCTGACTAATAACTAAACAATTAGAGTTTGTTAAAAATACAACATGGCCCACTGTAAGCTACTGTACTATAAATATCTGATGAATAACAAATGAGTCACCAACTTTGATATCTCAAGCATGTCTAAAGACATGATAAAATACAAAATCAAAGATCAGTTCATATGTTTGTGGGCAAACTCACCTTTTCAACAACAACAAACAGATCTGCATCCAACTTCATCCTGTCTTCTCTTTTAGCTCTTGCTACTGAGTAAAAGCCTGCCTGAGATTTACTTGTTTTGTTTCTTGCTGTATCACTCTCTATTTTCTCTTTCTTGAGTACTCTGTCATTATTTTCTTTGTTTTCAGAGCTGCCATGATGTGTTTTTGTCCAAAACATATTATGTGATACGCAGCTGTCGACAACATGCCGTGCCGGTATTCACAAGTTCGATCTTCAGCCTTGTCTGTTACACACAGTCTCAGAACATTTTGATGATCATATGTACTGTATACGGTGGTATTGTCAAAGTCTTTGCAATTTTACATTAAGAGACATTTTTCTGAAATTATTCCACAGTTTTTAGACAATTCACTGTTTAAGACTGTTCTAGACCCATACAAAAGGAGCTAACATACTCCATGAAATGGTAAAAGATGAGCAGCTTGCTGCTAGTACAGTCTCCTACCACATGAAAATGTCTGGGTTCATCCCCATGTAGGGCATCTGGTGTACCAAATCAGTCATGGGAAGCTCTTTGCTGTGGCGACCCCAAACAGGGAGCAGCCGAAAAGGAAGTTTTATTTTCCATGAAATGGAAAAATTTCTTAGTTTCAACATCTGATGTGTTCTTTACTATTGCTTACATAACATGGGTTCATGAGACTTGAAATCACTGCATTCTGTTTTTATTAACATTTAACATAACATCTTAACATTGTTGGAGTTGGGGTTTTGTTACTGAATATGACTGAATTAAGACTGATCGAGCTGATTTTTATTATCTTTAGTAGGCTTTATACTAGTGCTTGAAGGTTTCTACGTGGACAGCACAGTGGGAAGATAGATAATAACTGACACAGCTCACAGTGCAGGGCTTTTAACAGCACGTTATGAAGATTTATCTATCTAAGGCTGAGGATCGCCCACCCTCGCCAACAAACACACACACACACACACAAAACAAACTAATGATCTTGCTACAGAGAAATGTATACAGAAATCTTTATGTTAATTAAGTGCAATGCTCTAAACTAAAACAGATCAAACTGGCCATCCAGTTTACCACAATGAGTGCTTCTTTTTACTACGTCAACATGTAAAGTATGCAGATACTAACTCTTGCTTTGTTTTGACAGTGCTATTGTGTCTTTCATTTTCTTACCTATGATGACAAAGCCTCCATCTACTTCCTTGTCAGGAGTTGACTTTTTTGAGTCCTTACGCAATCCCAGGAAACTAAACATGATTTTCCTGTGACAACAGAAAAAAAACATGCCCGTTTTAAGAGCTTAATTTATTGCTATGTCTAAAAAGTCTACCAAAAAAAGAAAAGAAAAAGAAAGCAAACTGTTTGATAAAGTTGCAGGACGTCGCGAGGTTTAGAAATGATGAAATCGTTTTAATAATGAAACTGACATACTTATCATTTAATATTAAACTGTAGCTTTACTGTACGATGTAATAACTTTTGTAAGTACATAAACTGCCTCAAAGTAAAGGTTTATTTAGTGTGACGGTGCACTTACTGGAAGTTGAAAATGGGCTCAAACACTTAGTTCATAGTTCCTGTGAATTTTATTTTTCGTGACACTCAATTAGTTCCTGCTCACTGTGTACATTTTAGTCGGTAAGAAAAAAACATGTAAACATAAATATACTTCGACCGTCGTTACTTTCCGAGACATCCGTGATTACGTCAATGACATGGATTTGCTTTGTGTTCGTCTAGAAACTACAAATACTGACAATCGTTCTGCTACAATAATTTAGGTCACCGTATTCAGCGGAACTGACTAACCACATTTCTGGGGGATAAAATATTAGAGCGCAACAGGATATGTCGTCACAAGCGTGTATGTGTTCGATTTGATCACCAAGTTGGCCGTTAAAGGGAGCCCTGACGTTTTAAAGCACAACTGTAAAACTCCGCCCGCCGCCGGGCTGCCATAGAGCTTAAGGCAAGACGTAAAATCTCCCGCAAAAAGTTGCATTCTTTCAATGTGAGCAACGCCATAACATAAAGGATAAAATGTCTGGCATAATGGATGTCCCAAAAACAAGGATAAACTGCTCCATGCTGACGCAGAACATTAATCAACCGGTCTGCTTTGTTGGTCGCGTTGGAAAGGTCAGATTTCCTGCCAGCAAGATTGAGTAAACTTGGTTAATAAACACTGGCTAACTGTTTCCTGCTGCTTTGAAAGGTTCATCCAAACGGAAGAACGTTTACAGTTTTGGATGGAGAGGGACAGACGGCAACAGTTGAACTGAACGAACCTGTGAGTAGTTACACTAATTAAAGGATGATGGTTATTGGTAGTGATGGTCAGATAAAGCCTCATGAAGACTTCAAGTTTTCCATCTAGCTGGTTAAAAAAAGAGGTTCATGTGACGATGACACCCCCCCTCTTTCTGTGATGCTTTTTTGGTGGGCTGAAGCAACACACCGCAGAACATGGTGTAATTAAAATCCATTTGTCTCTATGTATCACTTTTACAGCTTGAAGAAGAGCTGAGTGGCATTGTGGAGGTCATTGGCATGGTGTCCAACAAAGGAGCAGTCATGGCCACCACATACAACATGCTACAGGAGGACAAGGGCACTCCCTTTGGTAAGTTGCACTTTACAAAATGATAGTCACATTTATTATGTTAGCGTCATGACTTGTGACTCTTGGCATTGTCCATCTTTCCAACAGATCTAGAATTGTACAACGAAGCCCTCAAGGTCATTCATGATTTTCCCCAGCACTATCCTTTTCAGGTGGCTTCAAGTGGATGAAACTTGTATATACATAAGGTTTTGTACGAAGGGATGCAATAAAATATAAAATTTAACAAATGCAACTTGTATATTTGTTGACACTTCCGTATAAATGTATGTTAATGTTCCTGTACATGAAACAAAAGGATAGCAGAAACTAGTAAATGTTAATAATTGTGATGGTCAATGAATAGCTTCTCATTTCTGAAACAACCATGTTGGAAGATGCATCCTGTGGTCATGGAAAGATGTTAATCTAAAACTGGATTAAGAACTGTCCAACACATTAAAAACTGGAAGGATAGTGGGAACCATTGTCTTCCAGGAAGATGTGGTTGGGGAAAAAAAATCTCCAATTGTAGTGATCAGCAATCACGTGAATGTTTAGTGAAATTAAATCTTAGAAACAAAACAGAATAATTTCCTCTGATCCAGAGTGATGGAGCATCAGGGCAAGAAGAGAGGCAGATGAAGGGATGCTCCCATCATTTCTAGTGTCTGCTGTACAAGCCCGTGGGGGCAGTCTATGATCTGGAGTTGCTCATCCCGAAGATATCCAGACTTGAACCCCATCGAGAATCTTTGGAATGTGCTGGAGAATACTTTGTTCCCATCATCAATTCAAGATCTTGGAGAAAAGTTAATGCAGTTCTGGATGGAAATAATTTGATGTTGCTTATTGAAACAATGCCTCAGCAGATGTGTGCCACAATCAAAGCTAAAGGAGATCCAACAAAATTATTTACTTTTTTTCTTATGCATAGTATCTTTTTTTTGTTTGTCATAGAAGCCTTCATCTTTATTAAATGCAAACATGTTACTAACAACATGGACAAGTTGGAGACTTCTTCAGATCTGCTGCAGCACAGACACGACAGAAGATCCTGCCCACAGATGGAGCCATCTATCATGAATTACTGAAGAGACAACTGTAAGAATTTCCCTTCTGGAATTAATGAAGTATTTTTGAATTTAACTGAAGAACATACAAATAAAATGGAAAAGAAATAATTCAAAAAAGAAGGTAAAGCTAATTATATTCTTGAAAACTCAACATTTGGCACACACACCAGGGGCCTCATTTACTTAGTTTACATAAGGCCCAAATGCCAGAAATGGCAAGTGCCCAAAAAAAAAAAAAAATTCTGAATTAGTAGAGAGTGAGAGTAGAGGTAGATGCTAAGGTATTGTGATCCAGATTAACTGTACAGTGCAAGAGTGCCTCCTGGAGGTGCTTGGACCAATTACAATAACTTCAGTCTTACCTCAATTAAGAAGCAGGAAATTTCCAGTCATCCAGGTTTGAACATCTGTGCACGCATCTAATAAGGTGAACTGATTAGCTTCATGTGGTCACAAGGATAAATACAGCCAATCCAATATAAAGTAAAAACAGAAATGGTCAGAGATTGAATTAAGAACATCAGCTGATATCAAACCAATTTATGAAGGACTCAGTTTGTTTTCTTTTTGTGCATGTGTAGTGAACACATGGACTATGGTTGCTGCTTTTTTATATACAAAAGACAAACAGATAAAATCCAAGCTTTCTGGTTCCATAATTTAATAGATTAATTTTTATTATATTTGATCAACTATACGTTGCACCTGCATTTTGCTTCCCTGTTGTGAATCACATCCATGTGACTGCTAACATGAAATATTTATCTTTCATTGGTGAAGATTCAAGTTTCATTAAAGCCAGAGAAGCTGCAACTTAGCTATAATTGGGATTTTTGTTCATAGATCCATTTTATTTTCCAGGACTGAGTGATTCAATAGTTTTTTCCTCTCATTGAGCATTTTAGACTTTTTTTTAATCAAAGCCAGACTGCTAAAATATTGTCATCTCATTGTCATCTGTATCATTCTACAATTTATGTATGGATAATAGCTGATGGGATATCTTCCAAGAGGTGTGCCTTTTTTTCTTTTTTTTTTCTACAATGGGATGGTCTGCATACCTGCACGTCTGTCCTGAGAAAGTCTGCAGAGCTCACAGCAGCCAGGAGAGGGCAGGCTTGTTCCCTGAAATGTATGTCTTACACTTGAATTTAACTTATACCTCATAATTAAATAATACAGCAAAGATGTACAGGTGTACA
>JBAMYA010047315.1:0-10475 GCA_037176975.1 Arrhamphus sclerolepis
ATGACAAGCTGATGGTGATCCATTCATTTGAATGAGGTGTGTTGTGGCAGGGAGACATGCAAGACATGCAGGACTGCAGCCCTCGAGGCCTGGAGTTGGGGAGCCCTGTTGTACGATGTTATGTTGTTATGCTATGCTATGTAATAGTGTGTCTCATTCTGCACACCCATCTCTCCATCTTCGTCCCCCATCTTCCTCCTCCCTTCTAGATTCATCCTTCCTGACTAGACATTCCAGTGATTCTCCCAGCAGCTCCTCCCCTCCTCTCACCATATCCCCCCCCGACACCAGTCCCAACATCCTGACCTACGGTGGCCAGTCTTTCACCTCCTGCCTTTCCGCTCCTCCTCCTCCTCCACTGTCCAGCTTCCCCTTCTCCACTATGTCGTCTCTCTCTACGTTCTCCCCCACCGCCTCCCAGGCTCAGCAGCTCTACTTGAACCCGCAGCCGCCCTTCTACTAATGGTGAGACGAAGTGTTGCAGCATTAGCTTCTTATTTTTGACGGAGCTGCCCGGTCTTAGATCGGATCTCTACAGAGGAAGACCAACACACACACGGTCTCATTTATTACGGTTTATAGTCTATATAACAAACAGTTTCACAGGAAAGCAAGGATGGTCCCAACAGTTGGCTCACTATCTAAGCCACAGATGATATTTCATCCGTTTACCTCATGCACACATGAATTTGTGTTTATTATACAAGAGCAGCGACATATGAGAAACAAGGTTTATCTAAATACGACCTCTGTGCAGGATGTTTAACAAACAATGTAAGGGCAGGATTATAAGCAATCGTTATGTGCAACACATGTTTCTTATTCCAAACTCTACCTGCAGAAGGTGGAGGAGAAGAGTTAAGGAGAAGATTCAAGGGTGAGTGACTTTGATCCCAGTAATATTATTTACTCTCCATGTCTTAAGCTGACATAAGAAAACATATTTTCTAAAAGTCATCATCAAAAGTATGATTTGATCTTTTTTAGATCTTAAAGTGACGTAACTACCATCAACATGAAACATTACACTCATTATTTATGTAATGAAAACTAAAACACTGCAGAAGAACAGATGATCAAACCCTCCCTCAGCAGCAGTAACATGAATAATCTTTCTGCAAACAGAAAACTGCTGAAACATCTGCGAATGAAAACATCTGCACTCAGGAATGCTCCTATGATTTTTATTTTTAATTCTATTTTCTCTTGTTGAATAAATAATGACAGAAACCTTAAGTGTTTTATTTTTTGTTTTTTCGTGTCACAGATGAACCGTGTTGTTGCAGAAACTCCTGATGTTCAGGAGGAGGAGGAGGAGGAGGAAGAGGAGCAGGCTGAAGAACAGGCAGGAATGTTTTTTTTTTTTTTTTTTTTTTTTAATGTTATCAGAACTCTGCTTCAGTGTTTTATCTGAGAAGGAGGAGGAAGAGTCCTCCTCTTCTTCACCTCTAATAATCTGGTAAATGTCAAACATGTTTTTTAGGCGTTGGATGTTGTCGTTTGAAGCGCTGGTTCAGACCTGCGGCACATTTATCTCACCTCTTCATCCTCCATTTAACCGTTTTCATGTGTTTAAAAAGGTTTATTTTCTTTGGTTATTCACTCTGAGACGTTTGTTCACGTCAGGTTTCTCTCCGTGTTTATGAATTATGAGAGTAGCTGTTCGTTTATTTCATTTCACCACATTCTTCTAAAATGTTTTCAAATGTTGAACAAAAAAAATGAAAACAAAATTAAATAATTTCGGAAAAAGAACCATATTAGATATGAAATAAGTACATACTGTCATCACATGACGACAGAATTCCTGAAGTAAATAGTTGTAAATGAAGGAAAAAATGTTGGTGTTTCAAGATTTGTCAACATGTAATAAAAAAGAATTTATTTAACTTTACTTCAGGATTAATTTATTTACACTTTTCTTTTTTTCACACTCAGTTTTATTTCTTGATGATTATTTTCCATAAGATAACATTTTTAGGGAGTTTTTCTGTGTAAACTTGTTTGAAAGTGCGAATAGTTTATTTTTTCTGGTGTTTAAATTATTATTTTATTCTGTGACTGAACTCTGAGCCCAAGTTTAGATATTTCTGAATTTAAAACCTTTTTTTTTATTTTATTTTTTTTGTCAGGAGTTGACGTTAAACGACTGTTTGGGTTTGATGTTTTCTTCTTGTTGATATTTGTGTTTATTGATCATTGAGTTTCTTTCTTTGATCGGTTTGTTTCGTGGACATTGATTTAAGAGTCATTTGATGGGCAGCTGCAGGACGAATGATTAAAACTAAAACAATTCATCTAACAATTAGTCCTCAAAGATTATTTATTGAAGCTGAATCAGAAATCAGGAAAGCAGAGACTTTATTTATTTAAAAAGTAAGCTCAAGAACAAATGAAAGTTTGATTAAATGTCCAGCACACATTTTTTTTTTCTCATTCTGTGAAAACTGAAGCTCAATAAAACTCAATAAAACACGGCTGAGTTTGAATTATTCAAGCAAACAGAAAGCAAACGAGCACCTCAGAAGCATGAAAGGCTGCAAACGTGTTTTGATTCCATCTTTTATGTCATGTATTTATCATTTATAATTTATCATTTATAATTTATCATTTATGGATCATAAATTTTATAAAAAAAAAGAAAGATCAGGTGGTTAATACCAAGTAAACCTGGTTGGTTTACAAGTATCAGCCTGGAACTGCTGATCATCAGCAGGTGTTCAGGTGGGAGCTAACACAATGCCAAGAGGGAACGAGATCAGCAATGGTCCTAGGGAGGCTGTTGTTTCTGCACAACAACCTGGAGCCTGCCGGCCTCACTGGGCCCGTTAAAATGCTAATGTCAATGACAACAGAGTCAGAGAAGACTGAACCAGGACCTTTGTTTGGAAGGGTTTCCATGGAAACATAGACTGAGGTTCACAAACCTGCATACTTCTGGAACAATGTCCCGACGATGGACAGATGATGACAAACGACAGCACAAGGTCTAACGTGGTCGTGAGTGGAGGCCAGAACCATCTCAGACTCCTTGAAAAGCACCGTGGTTACTGATAAAGGGCCACATCATGAATGAATGAATGAAAAATACTTTATTTATCCCAGAAGGGAAATTCATCAAATCATCACCACAATATGGTTTCTTTTAAAGGGCCACATCATCAGCATGGCTGCCATGGTTACCATGAGAGGGCCACATCATCCACCATGGTTAACGCTTTGTAAAATCTTTGTCAAATGTTTACTAAATCCTGACTTGTTGACGTAAACCAGCTGCTCTCTACCTCAGTTATTAAATTATTTTACTTTGAAATCTACATCAAAACAAATGAAGATAATAATACTCATACTAATAATGATAATAATAATGATCATAACGTGTGTGGTCTCATTCAGGAAGACCATGACGATCAGTTAACACCGTTCATGTTTGCTGTAATTTTCCTTCTTTCCTCTGTTCTTGATTGTTGCTTCGTCAGCACAAACTCACTCACCTCCTCTTCTTCCTCACTCTACTTCGTCTTCATCTTTGTTGTCTGCTGGCAGCTTTGGGAGTTCATCTCCATGCCAGCCATTTCCATGGAGACCAAGCCTCACTCTGCCCATCTGCTTTCAAATAAACCCGAGATTTTTAATTG
Organism: Arrhamphus sclerolepis; assembly: GCA_037176975.1. NCBI lineage: Eukaryota > Metazoa > Chordata > Actinopteri > Beloniformes > Hemiramphidae > Arrhamphus > Arrhamphus sclerolepis. Next base: position 3,639 of record JBAMYA010047315.1, read on the forward strand.
AGATTTAGCAGCTCGTTGTCCACATTAATTGTGTGGTTGTTTGCAGCACATCCACCAGGGGGCAGTGAAGAGTCGTATTTGTGTAACTTTGGGGTTGAAGGAAATGAAAACAGTGGCGCAAAATGTGTGTAAAGGTACAATTTTGTGTCATGAGAATGTAAAGAATAACTGGTCCTTTAATGGTACCCATGGTGACGTTGTGGCCCTTTAATAGTACTGTGGTGATGGTACGGTACGGCCCTTTCATGGTAACCGTGGTGATGATGTGGCCTTTTAACAGGAACCATAGAGATGATATCCAGAATGAAACAGTTTGACACCACTGGTCTCAGACCTGGTGAGGACCAGATAAAGACTTCTGAGGTGGTCTTTGTCCACTTTGACTTCTGGTTTTGTGGTGAGACCGTGCAGAGATGGGTCATGAGTGTCTGGAGCACGCGGCCCAATCAGAGCTGAATTTCCTGGTCTCCAGTGACGACAAACTAATTCCTGCCATTTCCTGGTGGACCTGTGCTGAGGTCCACTTTCCTCATGCTGGAGAAGAAAGGGAGTCCTACTGGACCACTTTCAAAGCCACCGGTCCAACTGGTCCATCAGAGGCGGCGGAGAAGTTAATCTGTCCAAGCCGGTCTCATGTGACATCCACAGAGAGGAGCTTTTTTTTTCCCGCTTTCAGATGGATTAATTTAGAATTGTTCCAGAGGGGCTAATTAAAACTTCTCCAGTCACCATGTGCAGAAACGTTGCATCTGAAGATGCTTTCATTTGGACCAGAACCCACTTTTATTTTCCACCGAAGGCTCAGCAACATTTAGTTACCAAAGGGCCACATCATCACCATGGTTACCTTTTAAAGGGCCAGTTATTCTTCATTTTTTCAACCAGCTATGTTGTCAGATTTCCAGCTCAAAAAGTGAATTTTTGTCAAATTTTACAAAAATAGTCATTTATTGTATGATCACTGTCACAAGATTTTGACTTTTGCTCATTTTTTATAACATTTGTGACTAATTAACAAGTCATTAAAAAATAATTGTATAATTTGTCCTAAAATCACAAACTTTTGTAGTGTTGGAGTTTCCTCAGAAATGTTCTGGTTAAAAGTTTATAATTGTCTTTAAAAATAAAAATAAAATGAAGTTGGGCCATGAGTTTCACATGTGTGAACCAGACTGATAAGTGGACTTCATGGTGATATGTTGCCCCCATCTGGTCAGAAGAGGAATTACTGCATACAGTGCCTTTAACCTTTAACTTGGGACCAGAATATCCTGGTGGAAATGGTACACTTACAAAAATCTAAAATTTTGACTAAAATGATCAACTTTTTGTCCATTTCATGATAAAAGTCACAAATCTTGTGAGCTGAATGAAACATTTTCTCAGAAATGTTCTAGTTAGAAGTTTATGGTCTTTAAACACTCTCACGGACCAGATAAGATGAAGAATTGACTTCCAAGTATTGACTGAAACATGCTTTTTCCTCCAGGAGTAAATCCAGCTCATGAGAAAATTCAACAAACCGTCTACCCTGAAAACAAGGACATCTCGTGACTTTCCCTGCTGCTTTGACACATTTTAGCTTTTAGCAACAGACCGTCTGTGGACCATGAAGACACCTTCTCTTCTCTTTAATGGTCTCTCTATTTTAAAGCCTTTAAAAGTCGTCCTTAAACACATCGACATGGCAATAGGATGTCACCTGGAGGTGGTTTTCAGTGTTGGACAGACAACCTCAGGTGAACCTTTATTTCAGTAAAATGAGGACAGGAAGACACTCGCTATGTCCTGCAGCGTTTGTTCCTCTTTGGCCTCATTTTGGTCGAATTAAAAAGCTGCTTCCTCGCACATCAGCGAAGGTGTCCCATCGAGAGACGGCCTCCAGGGACTTCACAGTTCTGTGTTGTCCCTGTGGGGACACTGCTGGATGGACAGCTGTAGGTGGAGGTGGACTGGAGGTCGGAGACGCTTCAAAGCTGTTCTTTTTCTTTTATAGTTGGTCTGGAGACACAGCCAGCTCTAAAACCTGGCGTCCACCGTTGTCAACATTTCTTGCTTCCGTACTCAACAGGACATGTAATACCAGACATCTCCACTCGGGGGCAGAATGCAGAGCCAGAGTCCAACATAAGAGCGAGACAGAAGAACTTATTTTGTTTTATAAAAATATATACATATGTATCTACATAGAGGATTAAAAGATGGAGTTGTAAACTTGGTGGTTAAATCCAGACGTGGAACATTGTGGTGCATGCTGGGAGTTCTCCAGAGTATTCCAGATGTAGCGTCTCCACCGTCAGGTCCGTTTAGAATAGAAATTTACATTTGACAGCAGATAAGACATAAGCTGGCCTCGTCTATTATTGCAACGGCTGATAGCTCAGGAATGTGTTTGATGTTCGACATCAGGAGCTAAACACTCTGGCGGGAACGGAAACCTTTGATAGCGCTGATCAGGAATGATGTGTTTGGGCCCAACGCGAGTTGGAGGCAAAACAATTTTCTTCTCTGTCAGTCCAGCCTGATAAATCCTCACTTCAGACATCTAAAGTTATGTCCCCGTGTCTGGGTTTGCTGATGTTGCCGTTGGTGCAGCAGTTCGGTGTACTTCAGCAGCAGTTAGCTCGCATCCAGGATCCGTCTTCCCGTCTTGTTGGAGGCCTTGGCGCCCGTTTATAGCCGCATCAATCACCAGCAGCTCTCCCCGATCCCTCAGAAATTATTTCCGAGCTCAGCACTTGCGTCTGATCTGATGGATTGGAGCAATTTCAGCGCAGAAATGGGGGTCTAATGAGGTAAAACGCCAAAGCTTCATTCTCTGGAATCAGCTGAACAGGAAAAGAAGTGTGGAAATCTTGCTGATTAGATGATTCATCTGGGAAGTGTTGACTCTTATCTCTAACTTTTCCAAATCACCACATTCAGAGATCCTCACCCCAGTCTGCTTCTGAAAACACGACCAATCCGGTCCAGAGAGAGTCCAGAGTTCACAAAACTCTCATGAAAAATGTTGTAAAAATGTGAGCAGATCTGTAAATAAATCCTGACTGTGAGAAAGTGGTGCTGTAACATGAAAACACATTTTCAGTCACAAGTTTGGAAACATTTATCCTTTTTTCTGTTTCATTTTTGTTGTTGTTGTTTTCTAAGGTTTTATTTGTCCAGTAGCTGCTTATAATAATTGTTAATTTTGCAACAAGGCTTTTGTCATACACTCGCCATATTTTGCGATCTAATCAGAAATTTCCCAACATGGCGACCCCGTAATACCTGAGCCAAGAAAAAAAGCACAGAAAATTCTAATCTTTTGAATGTGGAGTCTTTATTTGGCCCTTTAAAAAAATTTACAAAAATAAATATAATGAGCAACCGCATATATATGTTATTTTGTTTGTATCATATCTGATACACTGGCCATTACCTGCATTTCAGGCAATGATGAGAACAGCTGCCTGTTTCTTTTTTTTTTTTTTGCAACATCTTAACCAGACAAAATCTGAAACTGAGGCAACAACAACAACTGGACCAACTGCATCTGTATTTAAGACTGTTGCTCTTTTCAATCTCTGTCTTTTATTTTGTCAAGTCTTGAGCATGAAAACCGTTCCTGTCCTTGTTTAGGCAGAGGTTTAGGTGCTGCCCTTCCTTTTACTCATCTAAAATATAGATTTATCAATTTTGAGTTCACTTATTTGCTCTTTAATATGTGTAATTTATTAATTAAACATTGTGTTATGCACTATTGCAAATATTATGTACATGGTAAGGTTTATTTATAGAGCACATTTCATGTACAAAGTGCTTTACATAAAAACAAGCAAAAAAATAAAAGAAATAAATTATGTTGAGACAATTACGTTAAAATCATTAAAAAAGCACTCAGCAGTACAGATGAATGAAGAAATAAAAATATAAAGAAATAAAAGACACCATGTAGATTTCACGTACAGGCACATGAGAAAAGAAATGTTTTTAACCTGGATTTAAAAGTGTCCACATTTGGTGAAAGTTTTAATCTCCACTGGCAGTTTGTTCCACGTGTTTGCAGCATAACAGCTAAATGCTGCTTCTCCATGTTTAGTCTGGACTCTGGTCTGGACTCTGGTCTGGACTAACTGACCTGAGCCCTTGGATCTAAGAGTCCTGCTGGGTTTATACTCATACAACATATATGAGCATAATCACAGATGGAGTCTGGACTTTGACCGTTCTGGGATTTGTGGAGTATCAGTGGGATCTTAAAATCTATTCTCTGACTGACTGGAAGCCAGTGTGAAGACTTTAAAACTGGTGTGACGTGTTCAGATCTCTCAGTCCTGGTTAACTCTGGCAGCAGCGTTCTGGATGAGCTGCAGATATCTGATGCTCTTTTTGGGAAGTCCTGTCCAAAGACCATCACAGTAATCCAGTCTACTGGAGATGAACACATGGATGGGGGACAAAACTTTAGTCCTGTTGATGTTTCTGAGTAGATAAAAAGCTTTGATGTGGCTGCTGAAAGTCACATCTATTAATAGTCCAAGATTACAAACTTGATGTGTAGTTTTAAGAGCCCGAGACTCCAGATGTTTACCAACGCTGACCCTCTTCTCTCTACTTCTTAACAGATTCATCTCAGTTTCTGATTTAACTGCAGAAAATTCTCTGTCATCCAGATGTTTCTTTGCTCCAGACGCTGACAGTGATTCTACTGGACTGCAGACGTCAGGGGACAGAGACACAGAGTTGCTCTGTAATATTTGACCCAAGGGAAGCATAAACAGGTTAAACAGGAGACGTCCAACGACTGACCCCTGGGGGACGCCACAAGTCATGGCCACTCGTTCAGATTCATAGCTGCCAATCACAACAAAATAACTCGGGCCTTCTGACTAGGACCTGAACCAGTTTAGGAACTCTCCAGGACGCTGACCCAAAGTCTGATTGCAACAAGAGAAACAGTTCAAGAACATTCAGGTGTATCAGATTGTATACAACAGGTTTTTGAGAGATGTTTTTACCATATGATGATGCAGTAGGTGTTCAAAATGTATGTCTTCAGTTAGATACGCAAGGCATTATTAATGTTTCATTATTGTTTTTTTTTTTTGTAGTAAAATATTTTCCTTTGCAAAAATAGCAAGTCAAAACAGAGAATTTTTAAATAGCTTTAGCCGTGAAATTGCAGATTTTTTGTTCCAAGAGGCAAATTCTTGTCGTAAAATCTAATTTTTGATAAGAAATTGTGACTTTTCCAAGAGTAAAATTGTATAATACTTTATGTCACAAAATACAGATTTATGTTCTATAACAAGCATTCTGTGGAAAGAAAATCACAGTTTTGAAAAAATGGATTTTTTCTCTTCTTTTTTTTAAACTGTACGATGACCTACAAATATTTTTTTGTAAAATTGTGTTATGTGATTTAAATTTCTGTGATGGACTGGCGACCTGTCCAGGGTGGACCCCTGCCTTTGGAAGTGAGCTGGGACAGGATCCAGCAGACCCCCGAGACCCTGAACAGGACATAGCGGGTATAGATGATGGATGGACTTAAATTTTTTTGTCTTATTATAAAAACTCTCAAAGTCGGGGCATTTTGAACCCGACTAAAATACTTAAAAAAAATAAAATAAAATCATGAAAATGCCAAAATTCAAAATGTTTGACAAAAACTCTTCCCTTGTTATCTTAAAATCATGACTTTTGTAGAATTTCCCATTTTGTTTTAGAAATAACAAATAAATAAAGTAATTCTTTTGCAAAATTCACAACTAATTTGGCAACCTTTTGCCATGAAATGGACTTTTGTAAAAATGACAACTATTTAACATCCAATTCAGATGATATGTTGTAAAATATCAACTTTAAACATCCACAAAATCACGTATTATCTCCAGTTTACATTATTGTCAAAACTCAACTGTTCTGTTCAATCACAACTTTCTTTCAGAAATGCACATTTTCATTCATGTAGTTGTCAGACTGTTTGTTGTATAATCACGCAGTTTACAAATTTGTTATTTATTTATTTTTAGCAATTGACAACACATCAGAATGTCACATTTTTGTTGTGAAAAATTGCAATTTTCTGAAATAAAATGATGACTTTACAGTTTTTTTCTGATATCTTAAACACTTACATTGATTCTTATAGCACAATTTCTAAAACTATTAATATTCATCAGAAAACCTTTCACAGAGTTTGCAAAACTGAAAGCACAAACGCTGCTTTGCACTTAGTTTGCAATTTCGTAACAAACACTTTGTGTATGTGTAAATACAATTTACTGCACAGCATTCTTTTTGCAAAACTGTAAACACTGCTCACTGCCTTACACTCAATTTCCAGATGATCTACACACTCCTGTCAAAACTATACATATTTATGGCTATTATTTACACAATTTTGCCAACTGTCAGGCCACACTGTCACATGTGAAAACTATTATCTATAATTATTTGACTTTGCAATCAGCCTGAGCACTATAAATGAGCCACAGGTAAGCCTTTTGTGTGGAGAACAATGGAAGGAGAACGAAGAGTAAGAGGAGTGAGAGTAAGAGGAGGGCGAGGAAGAGGACGTGGAGGTGAAGAAGCAGGAGGACGAGGACGTGGACAAGGAAATGAATTTGGAGGAAGAGGAGGAGGAGGTGCAGAAGCAAGAGGGAGAGGAGGACAGCAAGGACGCGGAGGAGCACTTAGAGGAAGAGGACAACGAGGTGTGCTTAGAGGAAGAGGACGAGGAGGTGCAGAAGCACAAGGAGAACGAGGAGAGGAAGGGGAAGGAGTACGAGTAAGAAATAGAATCACTGATGTCATCAGAGCTACAATAGTGGACCATGTCATAAACCATGG
>JBAMYA010047316.1:0-10475 GCA_037176975.1 Arrhamphus sclerolepis
TACCAACACAAAAAAACATTCATAATTGGTAAATTAGGCTAAAATAGAAGGCTCTAAATGATACTAAATGAAGAGCCGTTTGGGAGCCGTAAGAGCCGGTTCTTTTAAGGGAGCCGAGCCTAAAGAGTCGAATCTTTGAAAAGAGCCAAACTTCCCATCACTATGAGTTACTATGAGAAGACATAAAACATGACTTCCCATCAGTTCATAAGTGGTTGGTGGATGTGATGTAACCTTAAATCCAAGGCCATTCAGTCATCAGGCTTTTTTCGGTCTTCACCACCCCGGAAAGAAGAGGCTTCTGCAGGTCTGGGGACGTAAGTGTAGGTCGTTTAATCTAAGAAGACACTCTCCAGCTCTTTGAATTTTCTTTTTCCATCAGCCAGTGGTTTATCAGTGTCATCATCGGTGCTGGTAGCTGACACGCTGCAGAAGAGCATGCCAACCTCAGCTGTAGAAACAGGAGGCATCTTGGAGCTGCACTAACATTGGTTTTGTTTCACCACATCATCAGTCAACATCAGCATCTTTTAAACTGCTCCACAGAAGAGGCTTGGTTGCAGCAGTACCAGGAATGATTCACATCAATCACTGTTGACATGTAGCTCCAGTTACCCCAGTTAAAAAACTGCACACCTGCATGGAAACAAACCTCTCGGAAATGCTGTTTGTGTATATTTCTGAACCACTTTCTAAATTAGTGGTGCACAGTTCCTCTATACGGAAGCCCTAAAGGGCCATATATGCATACATTTTATTTCCACCATTTTCTTATGATAACGAGTTATTTTTCCTCCGTTTTCCCGTGATAACGACGTAACTCTGTTGTTTTCTCGTGATTACAAGATAATTAATTTGAGATCTCAAGAAAACTAAGAAAAAAAAGTCTCTGCACACTTAGATCCATGCAAACAAGTGTATTTTTCACCAAGCTTTCGGTCTCTCGACCTTCATCAGGGCATTGCAATGCTCTTGAGATCTCAAATTAATTATCTTGTTATCACAGGAAAACGGTAGAAAAAAATATAACTCGTTATCACGAGAAAACGGTGGAGTTATGTAGTTATCACGGGAAAATGATGTCGTTATGTAGTTATCACGGGAAAATGATGTCGTTATGTAGTTATCACGGGAAAATGATGTCGTTATCACGGGAAAACGGAGGAAAAATAACTCGTTATCATGGGAAAACGGGAGAAATAAAATGTATGCATGTATGACCGTTTAGGGCTTCCGTAGTTATTATCATTAGTTAGTGTCACTCCTTCTGAGAAATGCGCTGGTGTTTTTTTGTTTTTTTTAAACATCCAATAGACCCCTTGAAATTATGTCTTTTTACATCCAGTGGTGTTTTATTTGGAGTTTTTCTGCAAATGTGGTCACTTTTCTTTTTTGTATGTGGGTTTCTGACGTGGCCAGTAAAAATAAAGAATAATTATTTCAGCATCATTACCCCACAGCTTGATGAAAATGATGAATCAGTCGTTTGTTTTAAACCCAATCATGATCTTTTCCACAAGTCTCAGCTTAGCTACTTTAGTCTCTACTAAACTAAACTGAGCTAAGCTAAGCTAAACTAAACTAAATTATGCTAAACTAAACTAAACTAATTGAAGCCAAGAATGTTATATTGGTGTAATTTTTACCAGTGCACGTGTGTGAGTCCACTGACATTTTATTCATGTTCATGGGAACTCTCTTGGGAATCGTAGCATCTGCAATAGACTGGCGACGCGTCACATTTCCCTCGATTGCTGGTCAGCTGAAAATAAACTAAAGGTCTGAAAGTCTTTAAAAGACTAAAGGAGGATGTTTCAGATTCTGAACTGTTTCCTCTTGTGTGTCTGCAGGAGAATCACTGCAGGCGTATAAAGATTCTGGGAGACTGTTACTACTGTGTGTCAGGACTGACTCAACCCAAGGCAGACCACGCCCACTGCTGCGTGGAGATGGGGCTGGATATGATTGACACAATTGCGTAAGTCACAGACACTGAAACGCACGCATGCATGTAGTTTTTATACGCAGCTATGCAATGAAATGCTGTTTATTATGAAACTTCCTTTTGATTTCCCTGCACATGTGGGAAGGAAAATTTATTTGAAATTTGATTTCATTTTTATTTGAATAGCACATTTCAGCAACAAGGCAGCTCAAAGTGGTTTAGATCATGAGAGACCATAAAACAAAAACATATAGTAAATAGAATAAAAACATAGTAAATGCAAAGAAACTAGAAAGATAACAAACTCTGAGAACTAGAAAAATAAAGGAAATGGAAAACTAATTTCTCCTTATATTAATATATGCATTTTGTCGTGTAGAATTTGTGTTCTTAAGTTCAAACAGTTGCCTGATTGATAAGAATAAATATGCTGTTATTGAGTTTTATTATTTGTTAATCTCTTCTGTTTGAAATAGGCTATTTAATTTTGTTTGAAATTAGGTACTGTGGCTTTAAGAGACTGCAGTCTCAGACCTGTGTTGTTGAGCTGGGTAAGCACTGGGCCTTTTTCTAGCTGTGGAGACCTGTTAATTTTTTAATTAACCAAAGCTAATTCTGTTGATATTTTTGTGACACCTGTGGAATGAGAGTTTTGTTTTTTCCAACATATGGATGTCAGGTGGGTTGTTAAAACATGCGTACAGTGCTCAGTGTAAATGACTACAGCCCCTTTGAAAAGTAACATTTTAAACATTATCTCAACAAAAGCAAACAATCTGAATAAAACTGAAAAAATGTGTAATCAAAGACATATTATTGACTTTACTTTCACATTATAAGTTAAACAGATGTTATATTACACTTTGTCTTGTCAACATTTTGGAAATTGTTTTCATTGAGATAAAGTTTAAAATGTTACTTTTCAAAGGGGCTGTACTTATTTATGCCACAATCAGCTAGTTAATATTTTGCTGTAACAGTTATAATGTAGTATTGAAATCAAAATGGCTTACTGTTAAAAGTTTAACTTTTGTTGTTGTTGTTGTTGTTGTTTGTTTGTTTGTTTTTTTTTAAATCATTTCAATTTGATCAAAGGTAGCTATAAAAGAAATTTTTATTTTAACCTTTATTTAAAACAACGAGGATTTCCTGCAGCGTTCATCGTCACCTGGTGAAATTGTAATGTAGAGCTCTGTATCATCTGCATAGTTACAGTAGCTTATCTTGCTTATTACAGTCTGAGCTATTAGAAGCATGTAGATGTTAAACACGAAGAAGCCCAAAGATGATACTGTGATCTGCAGTACCAAATGCTGCACTGAAGTCCAATAGTACCAACTCTGTGGTACTTCCATAGTGTGTTTTGTTGGATGTCCTTGAACACCTTGACGACTGAAGTCTCAAAGCTGTGGTTTGAACGAAAGCCTGACTGGATGAAGCACAGTATGTGCGCAGCCTCCATAGTCCCCTACAAACAAGTTAACACATACAACACACCTCATTTCCTTGTGTGGGTGCTCTGTCTGAGTGGATGGATGCTGCTGCAGGAGTCCTTTATCTCAGAGGACAGGTGCTGCTGTACACACTCATTCGTCAATGTGTGTGTGTGTCTCAAATCCCTCCTTCAGCTTGATGGGCAGAGCACATTTTATTTACCACCCCGCTGTAAACGCACACAAACAAGCCTTCAAATGCTCTCAGTTTCCATCCTCGGCTCCATCTGTGACTTTGTGTCACGCCTGAAGTGGCAGGCTTCCTGCTGCTGCTGATGCAGGGCTTTGTGTTTGATTTACTGGAGAGAAGAGGCTCCGGGGAGGAGGTTTCACTTTGGAGGAACTGGTGCTCTTTTTGACACAAAGTTGAAATGGTGAGATGTCACGTGACCACAGGTGTACGTTCTGTTTCACACGGATACTTTCATTTGTTATAGTATTTGAATTTGTATAATGTCACAATCCTAAACTCAAGGTTTATCTTGGAAAAACAAACAAACAAGTGATTTGAATGGATTCTTTTGAGCACAAAAATGTACAAAGGGTAAAAAACGAGTATTTAACATTGAGCAAAAATGAATAATGCATATTAATAAATGTTGCTGTTAATCTTTCACATGTATCAGGCTGCAATAATCAAACCATGAATACTCCAGTTTGGATGAAGTACACTTAAAGTATAACAGTTATTGTGTTAACCAATGAATGTAGTTGCATCACCACAAAAAACACTTGTTAAAAAGGTAAAATCAATTAAAGAAAAAAAAAGTTTTTTACAGCTTGTTTTTGTTACAGGCACAGTTTGGGTTCTCAAAGGTGCAGGTTTTATGCTTGTGTTCGAAATAAAGATATCAATCAATCTTAGGGTTAATAATCAATAATTATAATAATTATAATAATTATTTCCTTGTTTTAGAGTTGATGTGATCTTCTGGATCTTTTTTTTTTTAAGTAATAATAATAATAATCTTTTGTTTCATCTTTTAGTGAGCATATGTCAAACTCGAGGCCTGTGGGCTGAATCCAGCCCACAACCCCTGTGAGGTTGTGAAGGATGTATGATTGACTTCAGATAAAAATGCATGCTGCTTTTATAGCACACACTGAAATTCACTGTTTTTCAACGTGATTTCATGTCAAAAAGTTGCAGTTTTGCAAAGATCAGTATTTTACAAAAACATTGGATTATTAAGCTAAAATGTGACAATTTTACAAGAGTTGTAATTTTAAAAAAAATAAGATTTTTACAACCAAAACATGCAATTCTACATTTCCTGGGACATAAAGTTGTGATTTTCAATCACAAAAACTTTCAACTTTGTGAAAGTCAACATTTTAATATTTTAGTAAATGTTGAGTTTAACCAATTAAGGTTTTTTTTAAACACCAAGAATTTGTGGTTTTTGTAGCTAAAATTCTGATGAATAATGCAAAACTCACAGAAGTCAGTATTTTCCTCCATAAAAAAATATGATATTGCAAAAATTCTGAATTTTATCACAAATATGTGTTTTCTTAAAATAAATAAACAAATAAAAAAATAGTGTTTTGAAAAAAACAACAACAAAGAACTAGTCTGAATCTACTGAATGTGCCCGATCCTCTTGGCTTGACCTGATCTGTGTGACACTTGGTTATATTTGTCACTTGAATAAAAAAATAATCAATACAGAGACTGTTATTTAACAACATGTTTAAGAATAGTTAGATCTATACAGTACAGAGGGACTAGCTGAATGGCTTTCCACCTGCTTTTCCCAGCTTGGTACCTTCTCTCAGCTCCTCGTTTGTATCTGTTATATTTGGACTGATGCCCTGCGACGTCTGCACTTTTTTTGTTTTACAGAAGGTATTATTTTCCTTTACCAGCCTGTGAGACTGCATCTGGACCCTCCACTGTACGCACATTCCTGACACAAAGAGCATGAAAAAAAACCCAAAACAAACTAAACATAAATCACATGTGTCAAGGCCCGCAGGCCAAATCTGACCATCCAGCCACTTCATTTTATCTGTTCCTTAAAAAAAGCCCACAAAGACAATTTTAAACTTCTAACTAGAACATTTCTGAAGAAATTTCGATGTGACTGCTGTTTGATTCAGTACTTACATGAAAAAAGTGGAATAACTGAGGTAGAGAGCAGCTGGTTTATGACAGAAAGATCAATATTCAGCTAACATCTGAAGATTTGATGACAAAAAGTTGCAAATTTTTGTCAAAACTAAAATGCACTTTTTTAAAACAAAAAATTGTGATTTCTAGGACAAAAAGTAAAAAAAATAAAAATAATAGTACGACTTGTAATCTTATGTTAAACTGTTTATATTTTTCAAGAAACAATTGTAATTTTAAGGTAATCAAAATAAAGTGACATTTACAATAAACTCTCGATCTTGAAGAATTTGCAAATTTACAACAAAAGTTGCTGTAGTTGTTTTGTTTTTTACAATTAAAAATATGAACTTTTTTATTTGTGATTTTAGAAGAAGAAAAATTGTGATTTTTGAACAAAAGTCTCAATGTTACAATAAAAGTTCTAATTTCTTCATAAAAATCATACTTTTTTAAAGGAAAAAAGATGTGATTTGCAAAATTTGTCATTTAACAACAAAGATTTTATTTTTTAAAGAAAAAAAGAAAGACTTTTTTTTTATTTGAAATTATACAAGACAAAAATTGTGATTTTAGTGCAAAAGCATCAATTTCATGACAAATAGTTTTACTCATTCACTCTGCAGCTTTTTCACAACGGTAGCAGGTCTCCATTGATGATGGCGTTTGATAGTCACCAACCAAATGCAGAGTCAGTTTACTCAGAGCTGACTGAACCAAGTCTGTTCTAAAACCAGAAACTCAGAGTTTCTGAACTCAGAGTTTGTTGACTTGGTTAGCTTTTAGACCTTTCTGGAACAGGCGCCTGGACACCTTGCAGTCATTGAGCTGATCATGAACTCCTCTCTGCACCAGAATATTCTAGAAGTGAATGTTAACTCAACCTAACTGAAAAGTTGCAATGGGACCTAAAGAGAACCTTGCATAAGTAAATGCCCAAATCCCTCATGGAGGTACTTACTTTCTTGTTTGTAATTTCAGCTAATCAAGTTGGGCGAAAATCCCTGCAGTGCTTATAAAGTCTTAGAATGAGTTAGGATATTGATCTAAACAGGGACACATGATTATAATTCTAAGAGGGTAACATACCAAAGGTTTTAGAAAAATGATCATTGTTTGTCCTGAGGGGAATAGTTAATATTTGCTCTGTTTGCTTCAGCAGTTTGACATGAATCCGTTGTCTCTCTGCAGGTCAGTGGTGGAGGCAACCGAAGTGGATCTGAACATGCGTGTGGGTCTGCACACGGGGCGGGTGCTGTGTGGTGTGCTGGGCCTCAGGAAGTGGCAGTATGATGTCTGGTCAAACGATGTCACGCTGGCAAATGTGATGGAGGCTGGAGGACTTCCCGGGTCAGTGACTGTTACACTGAAACACATCACATACAGACACGCAGTATCCCAGCAACAGAGCATGAAATACAGCATTCAAGTTAATGCATCACATGAACACTCCAGAATAATCCTAAACCCGGTGAGCACACTTCAGTTAACCCTCAAAAAGTATTTTTAATTAAAGGCTGAAAACCGTTGTCAAAAGTCTGAAAAGTCTGCAAAAGTCAAAGATTATTACAGCCACATAACTTAAAGTTTCACAACAGGCCTGCCTACAGTCCAACTATCAGATGTTTCTGCATTCATAAAAAAAAATTTGACTGGAAGGCAGCGACCGTGAGGCAGCTGAAACAAGAACAAGGAAACATTTTGCTTTCTGAACCGCAACAGTTTGTCTCTTCAGTTCCAAAATAAGAAGAGCTGATGCAACATCCTGGTAAACATTTCTCTCCATCTTAAAATATATATATTTTTACGTTTATCCTAACAGGATCGTAAGTTGCCTCTTGAGTTGTGCTGGTCTTACCCAGAAAGAACAAGATAATAATATTCAAGCAATATAAACATAAAACAGCATCATTTAGTACCACAAGCATCATCCCAACAAGATGTTGCATTTCTCAGATATCACAAATAATCTTAGCCTCTGTAGTTGCTTCAGAATCAACTACAATGGATATTTTTTGTCATATAATCTACTTTCTTTTTACAATCTTTGTCATCCTACAGAATAGAATAAGTGTTTGTGTTGCATCAAATGAATTAAGACAATGTAATACAAAAACCAACATACGCCCCATGGATAGAAAGTTGGACACCTGAACATCCCACCAGCAGCAACTGTGTCAAATACAGATGGTTCAGCTAATGGATTGGATCTCCAATCAAAGAGAACATTCCTGTAGAAATACTGGAAATATATGATATACAAATACATTTAGGGTCTCCTAGTTTTCATCTATAACAGCTTCAGCTCCCCTTGTAAGGCTTTCTACATTATTTATGGTGTTTCTGTGGGATTATGAACCCTATCCTTTCTGTTAAGCATTTATGAAGATAGGCACTGATGCTGGACAAGAAGGCCTGACTCACAATCTCCATTAGAATTCATCCCAAGGTTTTTGGAGTTCTGTGTGAGTTCAGTCAAGTTCTTCCACACTTAATCTTTAGTCTTTGCTTTGTACTTTAGGGATCTTCCTTAGACTGCTGCCACAAAGTTGGAAAAATGTCTTAGTAGAATTAAGGTCCTACAGGCCAAACCCTGAAAAAGCCCCTTTACTTTTTATTTATTTATTTAATCCTTCTTCCACTAAATCTCACAGTTGGCACAACAGAGCCAGGAAGGTAAAATTCTCCATACATTCACCAAACTCAGACTGTCAACCAGAGAAGTGATGCTAGCTCCTACCATGGTGATGCTTAGTCCTGCCATGGTGAGGTTCGGTATCGTCATGGTTATGCTGGGTCCTGCCATGTTGATTCTGGGTCTTGCCACGTTGATACTGGGTTCTTCCATGGTGATGGTGAGTCTTGCCATGTTGATGCTGGGTCCTGCCATGGCGATGCTGGGTCCCGCTATGGTGATTCTGGATCCTACGTTGACAGGACCACAGTAGTTCAGTGGTTAGGGCTAACTATTCGCAGCTAGAAGGTTCAGTTGGATCTTGGCTCAGCTGGTCTTTCTGTCCAGTTTCCTCCTACCCAAAAGACATGCTGTTTAGGCTAATTGGTAGCACAAAATTATGCCTAGGCATAATTTACATGAACTTTAGTGTAATTAGATTAATAGCAGTAATTATAGAAATCATTTGGTCCATTAAATAGGTCGATCTAGTCTAAGGGACTGTATCTTCAATAAAAGAGAAGATTTCTGTAAAAATACTGGACGTGTTCATGACAAGCTTGAATTATTCAACGGTGTTATTCTCTCAGAGGCCTACTTATTTTAAACATTACTCTTGTGGAGATACTCTAATTTGACTTAAGGTACAGCAACATGAACTAAAAAAGGAATGCAGACATCTAGTATTAGATTTATGTTCTTCATTCAGGAAAAAAAAGTACAGTAATAGGCAGCTTTACATTTAAAAACCAGTGAAACAAGGTCACATCTTTGGTCCAATTTGGTCTTGTTTCATGTGAAGTAATAAGATTTTAGGACATCATACTGGATTAAATGAGTTGTTAGGATGGACATTTCCTCACTTTGAGAGTTTTGAGAAAACTGGAGGGGGTGGGGGTATTAAGAAGATAAAAATAATGAGATGGAGATTTGAGAGCTCAGTGATGTACTTTTCTTTTTCTTTTTTTTTCTTCTTTTAAAACCACTGACTGCATTTCTTCCTCTGGCGTGCTTTGTGCTTCTCAGTAAGGTGCACATCACAAGGACCACCCTGGAGTGTCTGAATGGAGACTACGAGGTGGAACCGGGCTTCGGCCACGAGAGACACTCCTTCCTACAGAAGCACCACATTGAGACGTTCTTCATTGTGCCATCACACAGACGCAAAGTATGTCACGTCTCATTCTCCCCTGCATTTTTTTTTTTCGTCACCACCACCAAATAACCTGGAAGCAGTCACAGCTGTCAGTGTTGAAGTATTCATGTTCTGATGCCCAGAGGAAGGCAGGCCATGTGTTATGATATCACTTACTATGCAGCAGTGGATTTGTGCATCTGTACGCTCACATTTCACAGGAAAAATCCCAAAACCCACTTTGTTTTCATGAATGAATCATTTCCTGTTAGCCACAACTGGATAATCAATCTGTGCCATAATTTTGGAAACGTCACCTTTATTTAACAAATGACAAATTGAAGAGAAAATATTTTACAATATGGCACACAAAATGTTCCTTAATTACTACTTAATTACCACTTAATTATTAGAAAACAAACCATGTTTATGTTGTATGTCTCCTGTTTACATGTACTACAGTCATTAAAGCTGCTGTCATCTCCTCCTCCTCCTCTGTCATCTATTTGAACTTAATTATTATTGGAAAATGTTTACAATAGAAAAATGGGGGAAAAAAGCTCTGCAAGAAAATTCCAGATTAAACACAATCTGATGGAGCTACTGCACCATTTGGGAATCAATGCGTTAGTGAGTTCTGCAGTTGGTTTTCTTCTGTTAGATTTCAGTATATTTTTAATGTAACACCATGTAAGATTGTGCTCTTTAGTGCCACCTTCTGGTTGGGAATTGTAATTGTCTATTAGCGCTGTCGTAAATACCATTGCTGTGTTAGTCTCCCAAGGAGCAACACAACACAAGGGCATTTGTTGACCAGCTGATGAGAGAAGAGACAACAAATCCTGACCAAACAATCACCACACCCAACTCAGCGTCATGTTGGATTTACACTGTGTGACTTTTACAGTACAATTCAAGTCCCACCGCACAATGTGAAATCAGTAGATTATTAATTTACATCATGTTCCACTGTGTGATTGAACATACGGTGAATCGTGGCTACAACAGAAATAAATGTGATGTATTTCAGGATCTAAACAATTCAATTCAATTCAATTCAATTCAATTCAATTCAATTCAATTCAATTTATTTATATAGCGCCTATTTACGACAA
>JBAMYA010047317.1:0-10474 GCA_037176975.1 Arrhamphus sclerolepis
TTATAGGTTTAATAATACAAGTCATTCATGTCACGTATCAAAATACTTATAGATTTTTAATGTGACTGTATTGAATAATAATGTATTTAATAAAGTTAAATATTTAAGATAATTATGCTGACTCAGTAAAAATGTGTTCAAAATAGAATTCTGTGCTGACTCAGAAAAACAAAAGAAAAGAAGTGAATGGAATATGTCCAAATAAATTCATAAACGTTTAAGTTCATCTTACATGCGTATTTAAGGTGGAATAATAAAACATTACAGTTAGACCTTTTGCCTTTGGGTCAAGCTTTCTTCAGCTGTCAAAATGACATATAGCAAATTTCTATCATCTTAAATTTAGCTTTTTATTAAAAAAAAAAAAACTCTCAGCATGCTGGGAATCTGGAGCAAACTGGTTTGGACTGGATGTTCAAAAGCCTTCAAAAGATAAAAGAAACCGAAAAACAACAACTTTCTAACGGGTTCAAACGAGGCAGACTTCATTAGAAAGCTGCTGTGAATGGATCGCTGTCATGATCTTGGTTAATGGGTGTAACACACCCCATTCACAGAATACAACTGGTTTGGGGTTTTTTTTCACAACAAAATGGGAGGAAAAAGAAGAACCCCAGCAGCAGTATT
Organism: Arrhamphus sclerolepis; assembly: GCA_037176975.1. NCBI lineage: Eukaryota > Metazoa > Chordata > Actinopteri > Beloniformes > Hemiramphidae > Arrhamphus > Arrhamphus sclerolepis. Next base: position 628 of record JBAMYA010047317.1, read on the forward strand.
ATAAGACTATTTCCATTTACTGAAAGCTCAGGGGACTTTATTGCCAGATCTTATTCATAATGAAGTAAATACTCCCACCCATCCAGCCACATCCTTGTGTGCTGCCAGAGGGATTTTCATGCAGACTTGCCTCTCACACAGTAAGTGCTTATTACAGTAACTCATCCTTATTAGGCCACGATCATTATCATTAGCTACTGCAGATAATAACACCTCTCCAAACAACTTTGCCTTCCAACACAAAAGTAGGCTGGAGATTTTTCATAAATTTATTTATTTTTCCCCTCACAGAGACATGATTATACTTATTCTTAAGCAAAATCTGACTGTTTGGTGTTATGACGTCCTTCGTTTCCAGATTTTCTTCTGCCTCTAGGAGCTCACCAGACATAGGCCACTTCTTTGTCTTGTTCATGAAGCTCAATGTGAGCCAACAAAAGATGGCTTTGTTGAAAATTCAGCAGAAGACTCAAGACTTTGTTGAGTTGATTTGGTCCTCGTGTCTGACTTTTAGTATTCAGATCTGTTTGCTTCTGTAAACCTGTGATAGAGGCCATAATGGCTTTTTTTTATTAATTATTCTCATCAAACTCTTACGTTTCAAGCGTAGCTACTGTTAAATCCTAAAAGCAACTTCATCAAGCCGGCTTATTCGCTGTCGTGTAGTAATGGTGCATTCGGGTAATGCGTTGTTTAATCACCATCTGAGGACTGTTGGGGGCCGTCGCTTGAGTAGAAGCTTCGTCTGTGCAGATGTGCAGAGCGCAGTGGCTTTTACATGCCTGACAACTGGAGATGAGGGAGTTCAAAAGCCTATTTACCTTGCAAGCGGCCGTCTCAGGAAGAACACATGATGCACAGAGAGCAGCTTCCTGAGCATCGTTTAGAGCTACATCACCAGTCTGAATCGGTTTAACTTCACTTCTGTCTTGATCTATCATTTGATGTTGTGTTCAAAAGTCTGAAGCACCGATTCAGGACTAACTAATACAAAATAATGAAAGTTTAGCGGCTGGAAGATGCAGTATTAGGTCTGAGAATTATCATCTGATCCGTTTGTCATCCTCTTCGCTGGAGTGGGAGGGATGTGACCAGTAATCTGACCATTCTGGTGGGTGACTTTTTGCAGTTTATTCTCATGTCTCCACCAACTTTGTCAGAAAAAACCCAGCAGGAAGGTCGTGTCACAATACAAGCTCTATTGTTTACCAACCCCTCAGCACCAGAGCAGATAACGATAAAGACTGTAACAGCCCAGAGAAAATGGGAACGTATTTGGTAACTAAGGAGGGAAATATTTTTTCCATGTGTTGCTGGATCAAAACCACGACTGAAAAAGATAAAGTTAGCAAATACATTCAATACAGAGGTTTGATGGGATCCTGCAGTTAAATCAAATAATAAATCAGCTCCTTCAGTTTCTAAAATGTTAAGATGTTGTGGGAAAAGCCTCTGACTGTTCATAAAGTTCATAAAGTCAGGTTCAAGCTCACGTTGACCTGTATGGTCAGTCCAATAGTCTGCACACGTGCATACAAAGCAAATAAATCATACGTGTGCAACATCTCCAGAAGTTTTCATAGTGGGGGATCAGTGTACGGATCAGTTAAAGTCAGCACTTCTGTTCTGCAGAGCCCTAAAACGTTTCAGTTTGTCCTTCTGTCCTGCCGTTTCTCAGACTGCTTTCTTTGTCTCTTGAACGTCCTGCAGGCTTTGGCTATGGGGGCATCCAAGAGTAAACTGAAGGATGTCGGCCAGCGAACCCGGAGCGTCGACGGCAACCTCGGCTCGGGGGGAGGTGCCGGCAGTCACCACCACAACTCTGCTCAGCAGTCCCTCACGCCCAGCCGCAGCCCCACTGTAGATGGAGGTCTAAGTAGCAATCAGTCGATGGCGAATACCGCCGAACTGGCGCTGTTTGGAGGCGTGGACAACAACAGCGTCACATCACCAAACAGAATCACTCTGGCAGGTGAGAACGTCCACTCAAGACCCTTATTGTGATGGAGAGTACAGCGGTGGTCTGTATACGATTTGTGATGACCTTTTTTTGTTCCTGCAGGTGGCGTGACAACGTTTGTGGCACTGTATGACTACGAATCTCGAACAGCTACAGATCTTTCTTTCAGGAAAGGCGAATGCCTCCAGATAGTAAACAATACGTAAGGAAGATACAAAAACATTCACACTCCCTTTCTTTCTTTCTTTCTTTCTTTCTTTTTAAAATCAGTCTTTGCCTTCCCTGTCAGCTCTTCATAATACGTAAACTCAAGAAGACCCCAAGAATGTAAGCCATTCACTGCAACTGCATACATAATAGCTCAACATTCTTCCTGCATGATTTGCCCTCCAGCAGAGCTTGAATTATAATCAAGTGACGTGTTTCTGGACAAAATGCTGCTTCGTTCGCTGAGCGGTGGCTTCATTCCACCTCAGGAAACATGTGGCTGTTTTCTTTTGTCGACTCCAAAGAAATATGCTTCTTACGTTCCCTCGTACAGGAATAACCTGATCAAAGTGGATGCTCTTCAAGTGCAGGCTTGAAGTGAAAGCACATGCTGCTACAATGAATCTGGGAAACACTGGTTATTATGGTCATGCAGCTTGTTGCAGTTTCCCGTTTGGCCCATTTAAGTATTTAAAAGATCAAGACTGACCCAACAGTCTTGTGTTGTTTCTTTTCTTTTCTGTATTTTTTTTTAGTTAAAAAGCTTTATTCGTCGTTTCATTTGTCTCTGTTAATGAGTTACTCAGCTAAGAAAACAAAACAAAAACAGGAATCGTCTTCAAGGTCTGTGCTGCTTTAAGTCAGTTTTCACGTAAATTATACCACAAATGTACAAAAAAACTGCACAGTTGCACATTTGTGCGAACATGATGGTGATTCCTTTGTCACGTTTGCTTGGAAAAATAAATAATTAATATCAATAATCATGAGCTGCAAACATATTGAACGATCACAAAAGTGGCTTTTCATAATATTTCTGTCCTTTACGTACACAGGTGTAGTAATTATGTTAGCGCGATAGCGCAGGTATTACATAGGATGGTGCTCGATACGCAAAAGTTCAGTGTTTGTACATTATCAGTGTTGAATGTGTTTTTTTTTTTTGTTGCTTTTCTCAAAGACCTCATTGCTTTTTATCTCTCTACGATCTTGAACCTCATAAATGTTAGAAACAACTGTTTTGTCTTCTTTGCCTTTACTCCTAACGTTGTGTAAGTATTTCTTCAACCCCCCCCCCATGCCTTTTTAACGTTTCCTTTTCATGTCTCTTCCATTTTTGCATCACAAACGATCATATTTTCACAGGTGGAAAGTGAACTCCAGGTTTGTGAAACATCTCTAGAATTATGTTTGAATGTGTAGTTTGCACGTGCGCCTTATGTTTTGCAGGTCTCCTGCACCACACCTCTTCATCACGTAACTGTCCTTGTTCAGTTCATCAAGAGGAATTAATGCAGAGCTTTGCAGCACTATTAGTATCCCTGGTCACTGGAAATTACGAATGTGAAGTTTTTTTGTTTTGTTTTCTTAAACTTTTGAGAGTGACTGTAGTGCTACAAAGCTACATCAGCCCAGTCCCTGATAAAGTGTAGCATATATACACTGTAACTTCCCTCTGTCCTACCCACATGAAAGCATGTTTGTGTGAATACTTCACTGTCAAATAGCGTTTTAATTGTAGAGTAACATGGCTCTGTATTTACCAAGCTTCTGACGAGTTCAGTCATGCTTACCAAAAATATTAACCTTGCACATTCATTCATAATATGACAAATAGCCCCGAAATTCCCATTTGCTTATTTGAAGTGTAACGATGTGTCTTGGTTAAGTTATTGTTTTCGTCTGTGCAGAGAAGGAGACTGGTGGCTTGCACGCTCCCTGACCACTGGAGAGAGCGGTTATATTCCCAGCAATTATGTGGCTCCATCTGACTCCATCCAGGCAGAAGAGTAATCCTACTTTTCTTTTTTCTTTTTCCATCACTGTCTCTTTTATCTGTCTCTCACTGAATACATGGAAGAATTGTTTTGATTCACATGAGTTTCCTTTCTTTTTTTCCTTTTTTCTTTGAAATCAATTCTTCAAGTAACAGTTTGGCATTTTAGGAATTTCATTTATTCACTTTTGTGTTGAAAGGCGGATTTAGGATATAGGATTAATACGGTGAATTACGGTGTGTGTGAGTGAGTGTGTGTGTGTGTGTGTGTGTGTGTGTGTGTGTGGTAAAGTGTATCACTCTCCACCTCCACCTTATTCTCCAAAGATAGTCACACCTGGCTCTAAAAAAAAAGACCCAGATTGGGATAGAAGGAGCAGTTCACAAACCCGCGGGTAACGTCACGGATCATCAATCTAAGAAATCTATGGAATGTTAAAATGTCAGTTTCAGTTTCAATTGATTACTTGTCTAGCTCTCGCCATCTTTCGGCCCTGCTATTGACAAAAAACCCCCAAAGTGACTTTAAGCTCCTGCCCCGTCATTCCCTTGCAATAGCTGTAAATAGCTTTACGGGTCTATTTTCACACATCGGCGATGAAACGGCTCACAGAGTTACGGTGGACGTCATGGAGAGGGTGACCAGGAGGCTGAAGAAAGTAACGATGGAGCAGTTTCAGAGAAGCAACTTAACGTCCAAATTCCATAGAAACGCCCTGGGCGACGCACCGTAGTCCCCATTTTCTGTTCAGTGCACCTTGTTATCTTTTTCTGCAAAGCTAAGCTAAATGGACGTCTCCTTGTAGCAACGTCTTCATAGTAAAATACAGAGGGGGTTTGAGTTTTTCGGATGTGTGATGTTTTACTGCATTTTCCATTCTAACCTGCCTGCTTAAAACAAAACTCACAAACTTACCTTTTGTCACAACATCGTTTTTCACTTTTTTTTTTTTTTTTGTGCCTCCTGCTCCACCAGTGATCTCAAACTGACTGTAGAGTCCAGGTAAGCAGCTGTGGCACCAGCATCGTTAGCATGCATTCCATCTGGAAAACATTAAATTAGAGGTTTTCAAAGAGTGAGGTGGGCCTCCCCAAGGGGTCTCTAAGCTGTTTCAGATGAAGGTTGTGAAGAAGGGAAGAAATATTTCATGCCATCTTACTAAAAGTAGAGTTGCTATCGTTGAGTAATACGATTAAAGACGTGCTTCATGAATAGTCTTTTCAAAGTGAAGTTTCTTCCCGTTCGTAGAACGAGTAAGTGTATCATGATGTAACTTTCAGCGCAATTAACAATGTTTGACTATGTTTGCTAATTTGTTCAAAGCATGTGAATTAATCATCGTTATGAAATTCAGAGCTCAGCATGTGGATTTATTTGTGAAAAATAATAAGAATAATATGCAAGAAAATGTAGTTAATCACAATATGTGTTTTTTTGTTTTGTTTTTTCGGGAGGTCCACTACCTGAGACTTTGAAAATCCCTATTTGAATCTAGAAGAAGAGTTTCCCATTCCCTCTTTCATCCCACAGACATCTTTCCTTCTCCACCGCCATTCCGACCTCTCGTGTTTAATGCCATTTCTCTTAACCTCACCAGGTGGTACTTTGGCAAAATTACACGTCGCGATTCTGAGAGGTTACTTCTGAGTTTAGAGAACAGGAGAGGAACTTTCCTGGTGAGAGAGAGCGAGACCACCAAAGGTAAGTTTGTATGGATGAAAGTTTTCATGAATGATGAATGTCAATCATTTTTCTTGTCCACCGAATCTCAAAAACCGCTAAGTATTAAAACGTATAAACCATATCTTCCCGCCCAGCGTGTTCATTTAGAAATGTTGTCTGAAAGTTGCATGCGTCACATCCCACGCAAAGATGGTAATCTACGCGGGGAAAAAAGGACTTTTGAGCACCTTTATGCAAACATTAAAAAAACAATTCGCAGCAATGTTCACTCTCTTGAATGCAATCGGTGCAGTTGACCAAAGTCACGTTGCCATAAGGGGTCCGACTGAAGATGAATTTGTCTGTATGAACTGTAAAAATGGACATGCGATCATTGTACAAGTTACAAGTTAGCCTAGCCTGCTGTCTGTCTGTCCTACTTATCTCTCGCCAGCCTGTATAAATCAATCTCTTCCTTCCTGCTGTAAAGCCGAACATACAAATCATCGTGCGCCCTTTGTCTGACCTTTGCCACTTCTACCTTCACCTTACGCTGTATTTCCCTGTACTCCCGCGTACTCTCTGCGGTCATCTCAATTTCCCACTTCTTCTTAGCTAACCCTCTTTCTCTGCACATGCTTCCTCATTCCACCACCAAGTCCCCATGTTTACTTTCCTATCCAATGTCACGCCGAGTTCTCTAACCCTACAGTATTTCCCTGATCACATTAGCCGTAGTTGTCCTCTGGATGCACCTCCTGACCAGAGTCTCACTTCCTCCCTGAAAACCACACAATACAAAACATGTCCATTGAAGCCTGCACCAATCACTGCAATTTCATCTCTAAATGAAAATGGTAAGAAACATTTGAAATACAATAGGGACCTCGCTCCCTCAGTGCTCAGGCCCCAACTGGTCTGAGATTAAGCTGATGGTTGTGCAACCACAGGCCACATCTCCCAGTTCAGCCATAAAGAAGGAAGAAGCATGGTCTTGGGCCGTTATGTGATTCGGATTTGTTTTTCTTTTCATGCATCTGCTGCTCCCTCTGGTGGAATACTTAACCCATTGCACGTTCAAAAGAAAAGACAGAAAGAAAAAAGCTATGAGTAATAACCTAATTATTGTTTGAATTTCCATCATAAAATAATCGTTTTCAGTAGAAGAAGACAAAAATCTTTCCAGCCAAGTACTGATTTAAAATGGTCCTGTGGTACTGCCCGTAAATCATTGCTGTCCTCTCCGGTGTCTCTTTCAGGTGCCTACTGTCTGTCTGTGCTGGACTATGACAACACCAAAGGGCTGAATGTGAAGCACTACAAGATCAGAAAGCTGGACAGCGGTGGCTTCTATATCACATCACGGACCCAGTTTGGCACCCTTCAGCAGCTTGTCAATCATTATCACAGTGAGCTCACACCCACTCATTCACTAACTCACTCAGACACACAGAAGGAGGTTCACACACTCAGCTTGTGATTCATCCTTGTTCCTGGAGCTTGCTGCACCACTAGAAGAATGAACTGCATCTAAGTAACTGTACCACTGACCACACATACTGTTTTCTGTCCTCAGAGCACGCTGATGGACTGTGTCACAGTCTAACACATATTTGTCCTATACTGAAGCCTCAGACTCAGGGCTTAGCCAAGGATGCCTGGGAGATCCCAAGAGAATCCCTCCGTCTCGACCTCAAGCTTGGACAGGGCTGCTTCGGAGAAGTCTGGATGGGTAATTGTGCTTCATTTAGAACAAATCAGCTGTTCCATTTAGAAACCTGGCTTTGTTTATCACTTGCATGCATTTTATAAAAGGGAATTTGAAGCACAGTTCTATGGTTGTTGCTCTTAGTTTTCATGAATAACTATTGCTGTATCGACCCAAACTTAAGATTATAGCACGACTCCTCCACATGTTTTGAAAATGATCCGTGTAAGGACTTTTTTCATTCAGGTATGTTGTATTTATTTCAAGTATCATATTACTTGTAGTATTATAGTATCAATAATTCAATGACATAGTGATGAAGAGACGGCAGCTACTGTCCAAAGCCTGAGGGCCAGAGCTGGGCGACGCAGTGATTTGTTAAGTATAAATGTAGAAAAAAAAAATCAATGAGTTAATAAAAATATATTATGTTTTATAAAAACATCTAAAAAGTGCAGATTGTCAGTTGTTTGATGACTCATCTGTCATCACCATCACCTTAAAGTTAGCGTCAAAGCTTTTTCTATCCATTTATTTATTTTTTTCTCTCACTTGTGGTCAAATCCAGACGCCATGGTTACCGCTCTAGCAGACACTAACAAAGGTCTGCCACCAGTAGTCTGGATGGACACACGGACACTGTGGTGTCCCACATTAACTTCTGTGAGTTATAATATTGACAAACGCCAGTTTACGGACTTCCTGACTGTCGGGTAGCATTTGGTTATAGTGAGGAAGCAAAACTCTGACTCCCGGACCACCACTACTGGACCCCACCACCCCCTCAAAAGCTACTCCCTTTCTCCTTCGTTATTGTCCCTGTACAGCAGCAGCTACACATCTGGACACCAGTCTGTCAAACTCACATTTTGCAGATGACACCACCTTTATCAGATAATAATAGTAATGATAATAATAATAATAATTATTATTATCATTACAGTCTCTTTAATTTGTACCGTTCCCATTACCCCCTCCATATAACTTTATTTTTTTAATCATTTATTTGTTTCGTTACTTATTACGTTTTGCTTGTTTTATTACTTTTACTCACTCTACGTTTGCACCTGACACCACCACAAACTCCTGCTACTATAAAATGTTCTTGACTGTACTTTGCAGGAAAGCATTTTCTGTTTGTTTGTTTTTTTAAAAATTAATTAATTAATTTATTTATTTATTTTTGCCACGTTACACCAGAAGCCTGGCATCTTTCAAACTCCTTGGATCTGTTACCTCTAGTAGCAGTAGTATTAGTAGTAGTAGTAGTAGTGATAGTATTAGTAGTAGCAGTAGTGTTCAAGCACATTTAAAACATTTAGCTCTACTTTTACTCAACATTCAACTCCTTTAGTTACATTAGATTTTAATTGCAGCTTTTGCTTCTGCTCTGAGCGGTGGCTCTTTATTAACTATTAACATTTTTTTCTGTTTTGTTTTTTCAAAGTAATATAAATATATTGATTTGGCATGGATGCTGTCTGTGTTTTGCTTTTTTTTTCTTTTCTTTTCTTTTGTGTCTTTTCTTCTTAAACAGGAACATGGAATGGGGCAACAAGAGTGGCAATCAAGACCCTGAAGCCTGGGACCATGTCTCCTGAGGCCTTTCTGCAGGAGGCTCAGGTCATGAAGAAACTCAGACATGAGAAGCTGGTTCAGCTCTACGCTGTGGTGTCTGAGGAGCCCATTTATATCGTCACAGAATACATGGGCCAGGGCAAGTACTAACTTGTTACATATACGCATATTTCACTTTTTTAATTTCTAAAAACTAACTTGCAGTCTGTCTCCATGCCAACAGGCAGCTTACTGGATTTTCTCAAAGGGGACATGAGTAAGATGCTCCGCCTCCCTCAGCTTGTGGACATGGCCTCACAGGTCAGCATAAAAACACCTCCCATCCAAATAAAAGTCACACACTCTTAATATTTCGTTGGATCGCCTTACCACTGTAGGCAGGAAGCATCTGCAATGTCACAACATTTATTTCTGTCCAGAACTGAATGAACTTTTTGTCAAGGTCTTGCATTGAAGACTCAGACCGCTGTGCAAAGTCTCCTCCTCTACATCCCAAAGATTCTCAATGGGGTTCAGGTCTGGACTCTGTGGCGACCAGTCCAAGAGTGAAGATGATGCTCCCTGAACCACTCTTTCACAACTTGATGAATCCTGGCCTTGTCATCTCCGAAGAAAAGAAAAATCCACTGATGGAATAACTTGGACCTGAATCTAGACCTGAACCTAGACCTGAACTTAGAACTGACAAACTGCAGCAACCCCAGATCACAGCACTGCTTCCACAGACTTGTACAGTACCAAACCAAAAAAAAAAACAAACCAAACTTTATTTATAAAGCACTTTTCATACAAAAAGAATGTAGCACAAAGTGCTTTACATGTCTAAAAATGATACAATTCAAAGGTAAAACAGGGACCAATCCCCCCGCCCACAAAAACACAAAAAACACCCACTGTCCCAGATACACACAATAAACACATCCAAAATAAAATAAAATAAAATAAGGCTGAGCA
>JBAMYA010047318.1:0-10474 GCA_037176975.1 Arrhamphus sclerolepis
TGCTTTAAGGTGGAATGACTGAGGTGGAGAGCAGCTGCTTTAAGGTGGAATGACTGAGGTGGAGAGCAGCTGGTTGATGCCAGAAATTCAGGGTTCAGGAAACCATTGAAGAAGATTTTTCTACTAAAAAAAACGAATTTTTGTTAAAACTTAAAAAAAACATAAAAACATTAACCTTTTTTTTCACAAAAGTTCTTGTTTTCGAAAAAGTAGAAATTATGCAAAATTCACAATTCTGTCTAAATTCTGTCAAGATGTACCAAAGAGTGAAATTTTCAAACAGAAAAATTGGCATTTTAAACTAAAAAGCAACAATTTTGTGACATTTGTGATAGTACGATAAAAAAGTCTTAGTTTTACAACAAAATCTGCCTTCTTTTAAAAAAAAAGAAAAAAATTAAAAAACAAAACAACGAAAACCCAGACTTTTTTTTCCTCCTAATTTCTGCTTTTCCAACAAAAAAATATAAAAGCGACAAGGTCTCTGATAAAGACTGTGATTTTTGCGAAAACTGAGATTTTATGAGACAAACTTGCTTCTTTTTTTAAGTGATGTTACAAAATTTACCATTTTATTCTTATTTTATTATTATTAGTACCTATTGATTTAGTTCATTCAATAACAGATAACATAAACATTGCTTATTTTAATGTGGAAAAAAAATCTATTTATTAAAACATGATAAACTAAACATGGGCCAAGCAAACAAACATATGCATCTTTGCAGAAAGTGAAAACAATAAGAAAAGAAAAGAAAAATCCAGCCCTCCAATAAATCAACACTATTGGATTTTGACAGCATTTTCTTAAAAATAAAAGTAGATCTGCTCTCTTTGGTGTGTTTAGACAGATTATTCCACAGATCAATTAATTTACTGATCATTACATATTTCAAACATGATAGTCCACCAAGTTGTAAAATGTGCTCAATTTTAATTTCAGGAATAGTGGTGTCGCTGGATCTCTGTACCATTTTCTACTTATGATTCTTAATGCTCTTTTTTTTTCTAAATAAAAATGGAATTAGTATCCATTTTATAAGCATCCCCCAAACTTCAATGTAATAAATTAAATAAGGAACAATCAGTTAATTATATAGGCCTAATGTAAACAAAGCATGATCATTCAATGAGTCTTTCACTTTATGTTATCATGAAATTCGTTGATATTTCCATCTTTAAATCACTGCTGTGCCGTTTCCAGAAATGTAATCTCTCTTACGTTTCATCACAGCACCATCAGTATCAAGTTTACAACAGAATGTACTTTCGTTTTTTGAAATTTGCAAGAGTCTGAAGATTTTATGACAAAAATTATTTTTTTAACGATAGTCCGGGAACTAGCGGGAAATCTGAGAACACAGCTGGTGGAGAGATGATAACCAGTAACCATGGTGATGATGCGGCCCGGGATGAAACGGAGTTTGACACCTGTTTTAGACAGTTGAACTGGGACTGAGGCGGCTCTTTGCTGCCTGAACAGTAACTGATCACCGAATGAGAAAACCACTGACAGGAATTATTCTTCGCTTCCAGTAAACTCACTGTTTGACAGTTCCGATGACTGTTACCAAGCTTCTCCTGCCCTCTTTTGATCTTCCCACTATTGTCAACCATCTGAATACTTCTTCAGCAAAAAGCTTCCAACTCACAAAAGCTTGAAGACATGTGAAGAAAACGAGAAGGACGAGACTTTGAGCGCCTGCCTCGGGCGTAAACACTTTCACAACCACCGATGTGAGGACGAACAGGTTTCATGGCCCCACGAGACGAATCTGTCAAAGCTCATTCCAGGAGCAGAAGCGCGTGATCAGAGCAGACAGGTCGCTGACGAGTCTCAGGCATGTTCAGCCTCATCTGATCAAGTAAGACATCCCTGGAACAGGCGTACGCAGGCTTTATGTGAACAACCTCAGATCCGTTCAAAAGCCAACATTTACGAAGCTGAAAACGGCGAACAGATGGTCTGCAGGGCATCGTTTTCTCCCGCTGTTTCCACACTCACCGCTGCTCGGAGAATGAATGAAAAGCTGCGCGTGACGCCCTGAAAGCCTGCTTATTCCCATTTTAAATGGAGCCACATTTGTAAGAAAAGTACGTTGACATGGACGCCCATGAAACATCTACCAAATCTTCAAAGCTGAGATGACTGCGACCTGAACACTGCAGAATGCTGCGTGTCAGGGCGGAAAAGCAAAGAAACCAAATCAAACAAACAAGACCCCTCGGGAGTTGCACTGTTTTTACCCCTTTTTCTGTTTTATACAAGGCATTTATTCTCAGATTTGATTAATTCAGAATTAAAAGAACAAAAACTGGTGGAACATCTAAAATCCCAAACCAATGAACCGTCCAATTAAACAAAAATGGGTGGAAAATAATTCAAAACGCAGCTGGATATTCTACAAACTTCTCTACATTAGACTTTAATTAGGTGGCGCCAATGAAGCCCTGGGCTTCAATGTTGAGCCCCAACTATTACGACTCCAGATTTAGTCTTCCTTTATCTTCTTTTTGACAAAAAACCAACAAAAATGCATCAAGTACTATGACTTTTGGTAGCATTCTGCCGAATGATTTTTTATGAAAATTGCAAAAAAAAACAAAAAAACAACCCAAAACGGCTAATTTTTGTCCCATAGAAATGAAAGGGATTTGGCAAACTCTGGACAAATCAGCCCAAAAACCAGCCGTCTTTGGACCTCTGCAGGTCGGCCATATTTCATCACAGAGACACCATTCAAAGTTTAAACGGGTCACAAGACTTTGACCTATAACACAGTGAAGCCGTGTGTTGTTGTGATTTACACTCTGAGAAATCACGATTCATGTTTTCGGATTTTTCAGAAATTCCCATATTTCTGCCTCCACTCCGACATCATCACCCCACTGAAAAAGATCAGTTTCCACTGTTTCAGTCGTCTTTCACGTCCACACCTTTCGCTACACCCACATGAATTATACATCAACACGTAGGTATTTTTGTCATTTTTCAGATTATGTGACTTTTGCTTCTGAGTGGCTTTTAGCTTTCCCTCAAATAAACATAGAGTTTGAAAAGGATGCTTCATTTCTGAATTGCTTCCTATTGTAGAGATCTCTGAATCACCTCATCTGAAATGGTAAACATTTATCACAAAAATATATCAATGCGTCCCTCAAAGCCTTGTGGTGCTCATGGACTCTCTTACATACATATACACACACATATATATATATATATATATATATACATACATATATATATATATACACACACATATATATTTATATCTATATACACACATGTATAATGAACACGCACACACACGTGTATGTTCTGAATTCAAATTATTCCTGTGAAAAACCACAACAAACAAGAAGATAAACAAGACTTGTGTGCTTATTTTTAGCATTTTCATGACCTAAATTGGCCCAAAATTGTGATTTTATTACACAGAAAAATATCTGACTGTGAGATAACAATAAAATTCGAGCAGCACAATTGTTTGCATTTTACAAGCAAGATATGTCAATCAAGTAACAAAATCTTGTATGAGATTTGAAAGGATGCATCAGCATGGTTTTGCTCATTTGCAAAGATCATCAAACCTTATTCTTATATGACCCTCATTTCCCACACATTTCCACACAACTGTAGTAACATTTAAAAAATTAATGAGTCACAATGAAACCATTATTGTTTGCTGCAAACAAACTGAAATATTCATTTTATCATGACCTGTGATATTACTGAAGTTTGAACATTACAACTCACCGTTGCTTGATACCAGAATGGGGCAAGATGAATCCTCATAGCATCATGTTTGCTCTCCAAAAAAACTGATTTAAAAAAAAAAAAAAAGTTTACTGTTGTGTGATGATAAGAAATCTCTTCAGTCGATGTCCTAACTCACCAGACCTCACTCACCATACACTCACGGTGAGAGAGGTCTGATAGACATGACTGTTTTACACAGTTACGTTCCAGTCACCTATTGTTACTTCAGTTGTCACACTGAGACTTCAAACACTTTATTAATGATAAAACACCTTTGTGTTTTGGTGTCTAGGCTCCAGTCTAATAAATCCCCACTCATCAGGTTACACAGAATCAAAGCCTACAGGTGGAAGCTGGGGACAAGTTGGGACGGCAAAGACATCAGAAGGCACGTGAGCGACAAGCACCTCTTGCTTTTTAAATAATAGATCTATTAACTAGATGGTGGTAATTGAAATTAACCATGCAGAGGGATGAAACTGACCACAAAATAACCAGCTCCCAACAGTCACCACATTTGTTAACTGAATTTGTGAATACACCACAGTTCACAGCAATTCAAATGATTTATTTATTTATCTTCAAAGAATAATGAAAACATGAAAGCTGAGCCTCCCAGTGGCGTGGTAGTGACTGTGCCTACCACGCAGGAGGTCCGCGTTCAGTTGCAGCAGGAAGGGCATCCAACGTAAGACCTGTGCCAAACTGTGGATCAAACTGCTGTGCCGAAAAGAAAGTTCATGACAACATGAAAGCTTTCTAACAGAAATAAGAGTTTGAAAAGGAAAAGCAACAACCAAAGAAATTCCAGCTTTAAATAAAAACCTGCAGTTGGTTTATAGGAAACTAAACAAGGCCACAGTAAGACATGGTGGTGGTTCTGTCATGCTATGGGGCTGCGTCGCTGCAGGCACAAGAAGATTACCAAGGTAATTTAGAATAAATAATGGACCAGAAAAATAGGCTTGAACTCATGGTGTTGGTGGTTTCAGGAGGAAAATTAGCCAAAGGACACAATGAAATACAAGTTCTAATGAATAAGTTGCAATATTCAGATGGCTTTCAAAACTCCCCAGGAGGTTTAAATTATTCCCAAATATTTTACAACAAAATACTGCAAGAGGCAAATTAATAATAATAATAATAATAATAATAGAAATGATGATGATGACAATAATAATAATCAATAATCATAATAATAACAATAATAATGATAATATAATAATAATAATACAAAATAATAATAACAGCAATAATAATATTATTATTATTAAATAATTATATAATAATTATATAATAATAATGATAATAATAATAACTATTATTATTATTATTATTATTATTATAGCAACAATAACTATGATAATAATGCTAACAATAATAATAATAATGATGATGATGACGATGATAATAATAATGATGATGATGATGATCATAATGATATTGAAAAATTAATAATAGATTACACATTTAAAAAATATATAAATTCTGATTACATATGAATGCTCCCTTGTACGTATAATTCAGCGGGACCAGTATGACCTGGATACACGTATTTAAGAAAAAGGCAGAAGTATAACGGATATTTGTTAAAAGATGAAAAAGATAAGGAAAGAATAACTACAGGTGTAACTATTACCATGAACAGTCATTTGTTCCATGAATCTACTGGGCCGATCATCTAGTCTTCAGTAAGGATTACTCCTCTTCAGTATTCAAGTTCACCAGAATGTGATGTCACAGTCACCTTCACAGGGATGTCTGTTGACACTTGTTCCACTGTTTTGCGAAAGTAAAGGATTTAAAGTAACAAAAATAAGAAATGTATGTACAGTGACATCCACGCCAGTTGTTTGGTGGCAGTACAGATTGCTACCAGCAGATGGTGCTCAAGTCCATGTAATATAATCAGAGATGGTGTTTTCCAATCGGGCTCAACTCAATCTAAATCTTTACAATCTGCCTTTAAAATACAATTTTGCATTTTAAATTTCAAAAGCTACAAATAAGAATATGTTTTATAGTTGGAAACATCATTCATGTT
The DNA here is from genome assembly GCA_037176975.1 of Arrhamphus sclerolepis. NCBI lineage: Eukaryota > Metazoa > Chordata > Actinopteri > Beloniformes > Hemiramphidae > Arrhamphus > Arrhamphus sclerolepis. The sequence goes on from JBAMYA010047318.1 coordinate 5,805, forward strand.
ATTGAATGATTATAATAAATGTCACAGAATGTAATTGAATTAGCTGAAAAGAACATCTATGAATGTCATAATAAAATGCTCTTACCTTTTTATTACTCACATCTGCCCCAGCTTTGTGGGTATAATAAATTTTAACATTCTTCCCGCACCACTGTAAATACATACATTTTGCCCACAAGGTTACATAACTCCAGTCACATTCTTTTACTGTAGTGTATTTTTCAGATTAACATTCGGGTTTTACTCCCACCACCAGCTACTTACTCATGCTGATATGCCAGGAGGATGAATGTGAGCTATATCATTACATGCTGCAGTGGACAAGTGAATGCATTAGCACCCTTAGAAGTCCCCAGCTGCTTATTAATGAGCATACTGTGGGTTGATGGGAATTATCAGCAAGAGAAGGTTACCACAAGCTAACAAGCAAGGCCAGTGTCACTCAGGAAAGTAGCTTGTTCAATGCCTGTTAGGTTTTTCTTTATATGGGTGCCAGCTCACCAGGCTGCTCTCCAACGCAGCAGCGTATCCATGAGATAATTACACTGTCTTGTAGGTTTACTGAACTGTGTATATGGCTGATATGTGAGAATAAATGTATAAATATTTTGCCTGTACTCTGTTTTGTGTGACATATTTTGCTTGTAGATGTAATCAACAAAAAAACCTGAAACATAAATGAGCCCTTTGGTGATTTTCAGCCTTATTTTCATGCATTAGTCACGCTGTTGGCATGTGTATAACGCCCACAAACACTTCACCAATGTTCTCTGTAGCAGCCTGGTTTACTTCCACCATTCACTGACGTATCAAGGACCACAGGGACGGTTTGAGTTTCATTTTCACTCTGCCGGGTAGTGCCACAGCTCACTCTGACGGTCACACACATTCTCCCCTTGTCTGCGCAACAGAGAAAATGTGGAATATTTAGTGTTGAATAACTTGTTGTTGAGACAGTGAATCTCAAGCTGAGGAGATCTGGCCGCGACTAATGTCTGCTTGACACTTAATGCAATAAGTTAGTGAAGATTTCTTCACAACAAACTCAACAAAATGACAAGTGGCTTCTCATAAGCCTGTGACTCTACGCATGAAGATCTGAAGATTGCACTCATCACATTTTGAAACAATTGAACCCATTCTTCTTTACAATACAGTTTTTTAGGCATTCGTTTATGCACAATCCTGCAAAAGTCTTCACATCTGACTCTGACTAAGCCATTCTCAAACCTCTGTGATTTCCTTTTTCAGACGTTCTGATGTAGACGTGCGCTTCAGATCACTGTTCTGCCGAATAACCCAGTTTTGACCAAGCTTTAGCTGCCAGACAGATGGCCTCACCTTTGCCTCTACGAGGAGTTCATGTTTGACTCAATGACTGCGTCGTGTCCAGGTTCTGTGGCTGCAAAACAAGCCCATATCACAGTTTGAAGTGTTTCTGAAAGGTTGTATTTAGTTTTCACTATCATTGCCATGGTGCTTGGCAGTGATTCCAAACAACTCCACTCTGGTGTCATCTGCCCAGAGGACATTGTTCCTGAAGTCTTGTTGTTTTGTAAATCTCAGTTGTGCATTCTTTGAATAGGTTTTCTCCTCGCAAACAACCCAAACAAAGCAAACTTGTCCAGTCTTCTTTCTAATTGTGCCATCATGGACTTCAGCATGAGATCTGTAAGGTCTGCAGTGTAATTCTTTTCCATTTAATTTGAATATTCGAGTATTTTTCTGAGCATTGCATGGTCCCACCTTTGGGGAAATTTGCCCCTGGGAAGACTGGCAATCGTCTTTAATGCTTACCACATGTAAATTAGCTATCTTGCTTTTAAATGTTGAACTCTGAATTGCCTGGAAATGGTCTAATAACCATTTACAGACTAATATGCAATTATGCACTATGTCCACTCATGCTGGTAAGTCCTATAGAAGTAAGGGGCTACTTTGTTAGCCCACATTTTCTAATTTAATTATTTGGTTAACTTTTGTTAAATAAATAATGGTTCAGTAAAATAATTATATGTTGTTGCTTGTCACAGGTTGCATTTGCCTAATACAACAACCCACTAACGCCACATGATTTAAATATATAATTTTGCACACGCACACAGACACACATACACACAAATACACATACAAACCAAACACTGGATTAAAAGAGGTGGTAAATTAGGGAGCGTCTTGGATATTTGAAGTAAGAATTTTTCGTGCACATGCTTTTTCCTGTTTGCCGGCTTCTTTAAGGCAGTAACCAAATTGCTATAAATCTGCATTACCTGATAAAGATCCAAAAAATATCTGGGTCAAAAAAGGCTTAAAGATTCTAACTGAACAATGGCAAAATGTGAAAAGCAGCAGATGGAAAAAAAAAAAAGTACACTGTGTTCTTTAGTCGTTTAAACAGTTTCTGACTGACGGAAATCAACAGTCTCAAACAGATGTGAGTGGTAATTGCCAGAAGCTTTTAACAGTGCATAAATATAAATTTAAGTTCCCATTTTCACCTTTGTTGAATCTCAGCAGGTGTAGAGCTTCTCTGCTAACAAACCGCAAAGCCTCCTTCCACACGTGCACGCCAACCATGCACAAGCAGACTGACGAGGAGTTTCTGTCACATCCCACAGAAACTAGCGTAACATACATCAGCTACATCGATGACCATCTGCCTTTTGGAACGCACAAAACTCCCAGAACCTAAACTGCAGCTGGTCAGCGCATAACCTGCAATGAGGTTGGTTTATTTCAGGAAAACTGCTGTCGAAAAAGAGGGCCGACAGGCCCAGCACACAAACACTTCACAATGACACTACCGAAGCCACACCAAAAATATTGGCAGCTCCTTAAACAACTGTGCAGACACCCGTGGGTGTCTCCTGTCCCCAGCAACTCAGCAATGTTCTCACTTTTTATGCAAGCTGAATATTTTTGGACCGGCGAGAGTCAGATTCGGCACAGGAAAAAGCCAACAAGATCAGCAGGAAAACTCCAAAAAAGACGGATTGTGTCAGTCCACATCCCTCAGGAACATTTTTATTCCAATTCAGAGGCTCACTGATAGTAAAATGTTCAATTTTTCAAAAGTATTTCAAAGTTATACTTCTCTGTCTGCATTATAACCTAATTGAAAGCCCATTTAAGCCACATGGAGATTTGATAAAGGTAGAGGGAAGGAAGGTGGCATTAGCTCGTGCTGCAGATAAATCAGGCCACTGATCACACAGCAGCCCCGTGATTTGGATGCTCTGCTTAGGTTCAGCCTGTTTAGATGACCAGTGCTTGTCCTTGGCCTACTTTTTGGTCAGCAGCACTCCAAAACACTGTGGTCGTTAAAACAAAGCAGCACAGCAGGATGGAGACGGCATATTTATGGGTGAGTGCTTTTCAAGTTTTATTAAATGACTATCATATTAGAGGTTTGTCTACACCAGTGGAATTGCTCTCAGCGTTCAAGCTCGTCCGCAGGGAGAGGTTTTTCTCTTTGCTTCTTGTAGCATGATATATTTTTAACATCATGTGCATGTGTAACTATGTGTGTCTGTGCATGTGTGGGTGTTGTATGAGCAAATGAAAGGTTTGTTGGTTTAAGATGTGTACTTTCTCCTCGTTTACATAATCATCATCTGGATTATCCAGCTTTCTCAAAAACATTTTTTCTTCACCCCGTTAGGGCTCATACTGTTCACAGTGTGCATGAAAACACTGGAGATTTGCAAATGTGAGCACTATCAAGTTCTGGTAGAAGAAAAGTGAGCAGAGATCTGTTTGCTTACTTGACAGCAGACTTATATAATCTTGCATACAAAGCGACCACATTATAATCACGTTCTGTGAGAACCTGTTTGACATACATTACATGCCTCTTAGCTCTGTACCGTTTCCAGTTTAAAAGCTACCTGAGTGTCTCATGCACACACTGTGTACACACTAATTACTAATACATGCATATTAGCATGATGTGCTCCCAGTTTCACACTAAAATATCTAAACAGAGCTCATATGTTTGTTTGTTTTTAAAAAGAAATTTATTTTGTGACATACACAGCTAATGTGTTCAACTTCATGTATATACTTTTGTTTTTGCGTGTGACTTCCATGTACATGTTGTAAAACCTGTCAAAGCAGGTCAGACTGGGCCACAACAAAGGCCACCATGAATAAACAATTAACTAATTAAACTTCACAGCATCACGGATGTGTAAGATGGAAATAATTATCTGTGACATCTGCAGATGAGTTGCATACAAGGTTATACAAGCACATAGCTGAGACTAGTTTTGAACTGTACTGTATAGCAGCGTGCAGAGTGACTACTGTTACTTTGATTATATAAAAATTTTGGGTATATTTTTTTGAACAAAATAGTAAAATACCCATATACCTCTTCAAAGGAGCACAAAGCTATCCTGGAAATCTAAACGCACCGCTAGGAAATTTGGATTTGCTCAGCAGGTCTGTCTATCTAGCCTCTGTTGGAGCTCATTAATTATCCCCTAAAGTGTTGGGGAGCCAATCAGATCAGTCTGTCCACGTAGAGTGTCTCTGAGAGGACTTAATGCCATGACGACAGAGCTGAGACGTTGTATCCTGGACTTGACTATGTAAAGGCAAGGCAAGTTTATTTCTAGAGCACAATTCATACACAAGGTAATTCAAAGTGCTTTACATCTACATAAAAT
>JBAMYA010047319.1:0-35024 GCA_037176975.1 Arrhamphus sclerolepis
CCACTGATGGTGTTGCCATGTGCTCGGGGGTCAAGCTCTGGGTTTCTTAAGCGCCTAGAGATGACTTGTTGTAAATAAACTGAATTTAACATATCCTGCTATATATTGAATAAAGATTATCAACTGCAATATTTCATTAACTGAGATCTGGGATGTTACTTTAGTGTTCCCTTTATTTTTTGACCAGTATATATCCAACTTTTAACAGAAAAAGGTATTGTCAGATTCTGGCATTAACGCTTGGAAAAAATAAAAACCAGGATTAGCACATGGAAGGTTGTGTGTTGCTACCAACTACTGAGCTTTGCAAGCAGAAACCTTCCATTTATGAGATCTTTCTGACCAGCAGAGGGCAGCAGTCCTTCATTTATGTGCTGGTAGTGGCAGAAAAACGGACAGCTGAAGGTTTCTCTCTAAGCACATACTGGAACAGAAGAGCAGCTTCTTGTATCAAGCACGATACCTGCTTGGGCATGACCACCAGCTGTGACCCTAACTGATGTCTGGGAGGGCCTTCTGTTTTACTGGGAGAACTGGTCTGAGCACCAGAGACAACTGACTATAACTGACTCTGAAACACAGCTGCTGAGGCTGTTTATGTTCCTCTATGCATTTTATAATACAATACTTTCCCTTTTTATTTACTATCCACAATGAACACACTGAGATTTGTTTTGCACCGAGTTTATTTTGTCAGTTTATCCCATGTGCAAAGACAGAAGAGTTATGACAAGTTAAGAGGTAGAAACCTGTATGAAATGAATACAAGATGTCATAATTATTTTCACATGTGAGAGGAAGAGAAAGAAAACCAGCATTTCTACAGAGTGATGATGCTTCTTTTGCAGAGCAATAGTTGCAGGGTTAACCCATAAGTGCTGGCAAACATCATTCGATGCTCGTGCTTATTCCTGGTCAGCTAATACAGTTTCATCTGTGCTGTGGGTAGAATAAACATTACGATTGTCACATTATAAATGCAAATAACGATGTTATGTCTTATAGTGTTGTAATGTCAATACTCAATTAGCACAAAGTACTCTCAGGTAAGATTAAAGCAGTCGTAGCGCTACAACAGGTAGTATGTATAAATCACAACTAAACAATGAAGAGATAATGCAAATATATTTGAGCAGAATATCATTACAGGTATGTATGAAACTGTAGAAGAAAAGGTGCATTTGCTCGTGTTTACTGCATGTTGCTCAGAAACGAGTTATTCTGACAGACAGAGGAGGAGATCTCTGGCCACTGAGCTGGAAAGGCTTTATTTTCCGATAATGACATTTCTGTAGCCCTTGACGTGACCCAACTTGTTACTATCAAAATCGACCACCAGCTTTCTCAACCCACAATGGGTGGGAGTGAAGTAGATTTTAACCTTGGCGTCTTCTCCAGGTCCCACTGTGCAGCCCAACCTGTAAGGTAAATATTTAAGTGTTACTACTGAAGAAGCAGCGGGATGGTTTTATCACTGTCCTCCCTCTGCATAAACATTTAGAATTACTTCTGACAGAAAACTATGACTATTTATGGAAATGATATATTTGGAGATGCAGTCAGCAGAGTTAGGCCAAATGAGAGCAGACCTTCAGCAGACTTTATTGAGGAATGCAGTCAGAAACCCAGTGCCATGTTTCTGTACTGTAATTACTTGAACTTGAATTCCTCCAAATACTATTTTACTTAACTAACATAAATATTACTTAACATCCTTAAGATAAAAAGTCAGATATACAGAGATTACTGATTATCAATAAGACATGTTTTCTTTTTTTTTAACTGAAGATCTTTGAAACACCTCTCAGAGATGACGCGCCCCCCAGTCAGGTTGGCCCCCTCAATGCTGAAGCAGCAGTCCTCCAGTGGCTCCTGTAGCGGGTTCTTGAGGGTGATCTCTGCAGCCAGCTTCCGGTTCTCCTTTGGTTCTCCAAGGATCTGCAGGACAAACCCCGACTCTACGTCAGCTGTCTCATATAGGGCACATCACAGTTATGCTGTGGTGTATGCAACATTAAATCAAGATTAAAACACTTCCTCCACCTTGTGCTTTATTTTATAACCAGTGAGTCCCTTTCCAACACATTTTGTCATTGTGTTGCTGAAAAAAATTTGTCCTCGAAAAAGATGATCTCTTAGAGGACGTGTGTGTTGGTGTCATTATAGAAGAAGCACCATTCTGTAGGCACATTTCTTATTTGAAGACACACGATCAAGTGTGTTGCGCCCCCTTGTGGCATATTCTATCAGTTAAAAATGAAAAGCGCAATACTTTTTTTTTTTTATCAGGATAAACTTGATAAACCATGTTGATGAGCAAGGGCTGGACGAGTGTCAGCATGCGGTTAAATGGAGCCTTAATAATAACTACTGATAGCTTTCTGCAGATTGCAAGATTAACTGACTTGACTGATTTGACTGACAGGGCATCTAAAACAGAGGAACAGTGTCTGTGATTCTGCTGCCTGTACACCATTTGTGCAAATAAATGCAAATCTCTTGTCTTTTTCATGCACAGAGTTGTATGGCTGACTAGAAACACTGTAAACATATCACATTGTAAGGCCAGGTCTATGTTATTGATAGAATAAAACTGTCCCTGATGACCTGAACCAGTTTATTCATTTTGTGAGTGATGACTATGGCATTAGAAATAGATGTTGATCAGTTGTAGTTTCTGTCACTGCTTTAATAGCACCACGTGGCAGCTGAGCTTCAGCCTACTGTTTCTGTTTCTGTGCTGCCTCCATCACTCTGGTACTGAACATACAGCATGTATGCCCAGGTCCATAATCATGCAAAGCCATTCTGTGTTCAGAGGTCACCACAGGAATATCAGGAATTAGGTATTATATGTTTCACAGAGGCACGGCTGCTGCAATATATCCCATAATTCTACTGTGTTTCTGCAGTCTAGCCACTGAGCTGTTAGATGTGAGTTTCTGTCTATCTAGTTTAAAAATTCACCTGTGCTGTTTCACCTGTGATGGTTACATGTGTCCTTATCAGTCATTGCTGATTAGTGCTTCTATGACGATCTCTGGCTATTTCAGTTTCACCTATTTCTCTTCAATCAGATTCTTCAACTGACTGAAACTCTTTTAACATTCAAGAAGAATTTAGAATGTGAGTTACTCAATGATTTGTAAATGTTTTTACATTATGGTTTGAGACAAAACTAGTCGATAGAGGTCAGTGATTTAATTATATGAACATTGTTGAAATTGTAAAAAATTGTTGCGCTGGCATGATAATCAGGGTGGGTAAGTTGCTTCAGCCCAAACCTTCTTTGGTTGCAGCTGAAACAATCGAAATATGTATTATTTCTGAATGTGAATAGCCAAAATAAAAACAAAACAAAAACAAAACAAACAAACAAACTTTCACTTTCAACTCCACTGCAATAGGAACTGGTACCGATGACCATGACATGTCGCTGCAATAGCACTTTCATCCCTAATTCCCAACCCTAAACTGCGCCTCACCAAACTTATTCAGGAATGTATTGCTAGTGTTCAATGTAAAGATGTCCTTTACATAATTACGTTAATTGGACTGATCATTAAATATATTGGGCTCATACTGTCAATGTAAATTGCATACAAGCATATAACATACTATACTGTACTCACTCTGACTTTGATTTCAGGGTTCTCCAGGACAATGTTTCTCACTGCTAGTATCGTCTTTCCAGTGGAGTAGTCAAACAGCAGAGCTGCCAGACGGATTAAGTTGTCCTCAGTGAGTTGGTCGCTATACTTAGAGTAGTTCAGCCTTAGTGGAACTCGTTTCTCTAGAAGAACAATAAAAAAAAACAAAAAAACTAATAATGTAAATCAATTCGGCACCATTTTCGGAAGTATACTTCATAAATATCAGTGTTGATGTGACTTACCTCCACCTGGGGCGAGCTCAACATTGAGCAGGTCTTTAAAGCCACAGTTCCCCCCCAGAACCCCGTTGTAGGACATCGCACAGGATCCAAACACCAGGCGACACTTCTTTTCGCTGTGCGTGTTGTTAGTGACGACGGCAAACACGTCAAAGTCACAGCCCTTCTTCATGTCCGATGTCACTTTGACAGTGAGGTGTAGACCTTCACCCTGCTGCTGCTGGTGGAGCAGCTTGTTTTGATGGTTGGCCTTCTTGAAAGCCTCCCGCTCTTCATCAGATCCTGGAAACGTGGAAGCAGAAGCACTACTGAATATCAGCAGAGTCAAAGTGTTGCAATCTCTACAGTGAGTTTAAGATGATAAATGAAAAATTGTGTGTATGTTAAGAACATCACAAATGCAATGCTAAAAAGATTTTAGGTAATTATGGACATCTCTTTCAGTGTGGAAACAAAAAAAACATTGATTTTTCCTGACAAAAGTGAAAAGAAAATCTGAAGTCATGAGAATTCTTGGATGGATATAACTGCAGCTCCACCAAGAAGGCTGCATGCAGTTTAGAGAAAGGCACACACACTTTCTTCAGAATAATTATAGAGAGCATTTTTGATTCCTATCTGAAAAGTCAGACATTTATATTCATTTTTTTATGATTTGGTTAAAAAGGAAAAAATGCTTCTGAGCTATTTAACTAGGCTCAAACGTTTATCTTGCTGGGATTTGGATGCCTTCCTTCTGACATAAATGGTTTATGGGCTTCTTCACACACACTTTTGTAGTGTGTGAGTTCAGGGATTTGTGATGGTATCTGCAATTCTTTCACTTTGTTGTCCTTAAGCCACTTTTCTTTGGCTGATATCATGAACTATTGCTTCAATATATCCATATAATCTTTTTTCCAGGTGATGTAATCTGTTTTCTTAAGTGTAGCAGTCTTTCCTTCTGAAATGAAGCCCCACAATATACTTCATGGCTTCTTCCTTTAACTTCCAAACAGAACCTGAACAGTTAAATTCTAATCATCTTGAAAAATACAGAAATTTGTCCTGATGTGCAATCTGCAGTGAAATTTCTGTTTGTGAGCTTGTGTCACTCAAAGCCATAATTTAAAATTAAAGAAGTAATTTATTAACTATTTTACTGCAATATTGTGACAAGGCACAAGATCTAAGAGAAGCAAAAATGACTCCATCTAACAGCACATGAAGTCACGATCTGTTTGGAGACCTGAAGGAACAGCATGCTGGACATGTACACTGCAAAAACTGATTTCTAAGAAAGTAAAAAAAATACTGAAAAAAAAACAATAATGTCACCCTACATTCTACATTCTTAAAATGAGACGTATGCGTAATAATAATAATAATACTAATACTAATAATACTATTTTTCATGAAACAAGTATTTTTTTTACTTTCTTAGAAATCAGTTTTTGCAGTGTAACAGTTCCTGGAGCAGCTCTGTCACCTGAAGTGACACTGAAGACTGTCATAGCAGCTCTTAAGCAACTGAATGCAGAATACGGAAGTGAAAGCCCACAACAGCACCAACCACTGGAGCCCCACAGACACAGCAGACACATCTTAGCAGCGACTTCATGTATCCAACATGAACTCACTGTCAGCTTACTTCACTCCTGAGTTACAGCATTTATAGAAAAAAAAAAGACAAAAAACTAAAACCAATATGCTTAGATGTTAGCAAGGTCCATATTTGGAAATTTCACATGCTTGCTACCTTCGGGGTACTTGTACAGATGAGTGATGTCCTCTCTGGAGTCACTGCCCACGCTCTTGGTGCTGATCTTCTGGCCCACCACTGTGGTCGTAGTTACATCTGACGTACTGCCATCTTTATTCTTCATGAATGTGATGACATCAGCATTGACTTCGGCAAAGACAAAGGGGGCATCATACTTGAACATGAGCTCGCCTTCCTTGATGGCCTTGAGAGGGATGGGACCACAGCAGTAGACCCCTGAGGAAATGGAAAAGTGTTAGAACAACAACCAATGTAGAATTGGAATAATAAATAAATAAAAACTAAACAGAAGGACTATTTGATACCGTTGCTCTTCTCCTGAGGTGTGGGGTCACTGGCTTGCCAGCCGTTAAAGTCAGGTTTAAGGTCAGGCCTGGTCATCCAACTCTCCACCCAGCAATGATAATTCCTGAAAATGCAAAACACACAATGAACTGGATGACGACAGCAGTTCAACAACCCCATAACTATGCAGCAATGTTATTGTACCAGAACGTCAGTGAACGGGCTGATTTCTCAGTGCCTCAGTCAGGACACTTCTAGGTTAATCCACACAGCTGTGCTTTCATGTTTCATTGGACAACTTCAACAAACAGGGAGTCAAGACTTATCTTTAAATCCAAACGATATTGTCACTTGCATGTATATCTTCCATAAAAAGCATAAAAATTTGATATCTATATCTGTACTTAAAAAAACAAAACAAGGGATGCTCATGGGAAGGGCTTCTAAACATGTTCCCCCCGAGGAGGATAATTAATGTTTCTTCCTTTATCTGTGAGTGGTCATAAGATGCTGTTATTTGTGAAATCACAGTTTAAAGGTGGTCTAACCAGATCATTTCTTTGGATCGAAGGAGATTCCCCTTTTCATCGATGTAGCGCTCAATAACCAGGTTGTTGTTGGTATCGTGGGCAGACATGAAGTTGGTCACAACACGGCAGGGGATGCCCAGGGCTCTGGAAACTGAAAAAAGAAAAAAGAAAAAATGAACTCAGTGGAGAAACAAAATACACACCATAACTGAGTGTATACATGACGAGTAAAATGTTGACATCGTACACAGATAGACCACAAAGCATGTTATCTCACCCGAGCACGCCACTGCTGCAAACACCCAGCACTGTCCATAGCGAACAGGCTGACAAGCTTGTGTTTCCCAGTTGCGTAGGATCTCCACACTGCCCCGCCAAAACAAGGGGCTCACACCTCCCTCATAGTCACCGGACCATCTTCCCAGTAACACTCCTTTGTCATCATTACAGTTAATCTGCCGTAACAAGGGAAGGCAAGGAAAGGCATTTTAATGATGTTTTATCCTGATCAAATAAGTTTTGGGTAGTACGAGGTAATCTTGAGGACGCACCATAGCACTCAGCAAACGTGACACGTAGATGGGATTTCTTCTTCCTGAGCAGTCTTTGCCAGGGTTACGCAAGTATTTAGGATTCGTATCCAGGATCCTCAGGCAGATATCCAGGATTCCACTTTCAAACTTTACAGTAAAGAGAAAACAAATTAGTGAAAGTTAAATTAGTTGTTAGTGAGAGATAAAAGTAAAACAGTAGAAAAATAAACAAGTCAAACCTTTGTACCATGTACTGTAAATGTCAATGTTGCTGCAGTTATATAACATGTCAAAACCTCATATGAGACATTTTCATTTTATCAGAATGATCTTGACTCCTTCATCACTTTGACTCAGTGCTGGCACGTTCGAGTGATTGTACATGTGATAAATGGAGGCTGACGGTGCAGCTGTTGGTGTTGGTACCTGGCCAAAGTTCCAGGGAGTAGGCATAGGATGTTTGTAGCTTCCTCGAAAGACGATTCCATCCTGAGACAAGACGTACTCCTCCAAATTCTTCTCATTGTCCATGTACACCATATCCCCTGTTGCCAAGAGACAACACACATAATCGTTCTAACTGGAACATGATTGGCGTCGTAGTTCCAGAAAGCCACAGAAAAATCAGTGGACTGAAGGTCAAAAATTCTCTTGTGTGCTACGTACACCACTTATCCTTAACGCACGCTGGTATGAAACATAAGCATCAAAGCACGTCCCAGAGCCACTGCTCAACAGAAAGATTCGCACATGCGGTCGGTTTACCCACCTGGGCACCAGGGATTAAAGAGCAGAATGAACTCAATCCTCGCTGTCTGGCCCAGGGTCAGGCTGTAGCGACCTATAGGTGCGTCGGGGGCAGCGCACAAACAGAGGGCCACCATGTCCCCAGGAGGGCTGGTGACAGCTGCACTCCAGCGAGAAGTGTCAATGCTTGGAGACAAAGTGAAGGAGGCCCTGGTGCCATACTGCTCAGATGGTTGGGGACCTGCATGAAACAGCAAAAACAGTTAGAGCAGTCTGGAAAACAGAAACTCACTGTTTATCCAAGCTGTCCTGCATCTCTGGAATCTCTTCTCATGCATGGAGAGCAGAACTGTGCAACTGCAACTGCTCACTTCAATTATTTGCACCCACTCCAGTCCAAAGACTACAGTCCCACTGCTTAACTTCTTCCATCCAAAACCGCCAACTGCAGGAAGCTGTTTGATCTCTTGTCCTTCACTGGCTGGGCAGAATTGTCCAGTGATATGTCCATTAAAATATACTTGACTTTCAAAGCCTGATTGCCTTATCTATGGTTGTGCACATGCTTCCCTCTTGGCAAGCTAACATTTCCTGTTAAAGTGTACCTTTTCATGGGACACAACAGTTGTGCTATAGCAGACCTCACAAGGGTTTTATCTAACTTTACAGAAGGAGACAGATAGTGTTCAGTGTTTGTAGCCTTGTTTCCAGGGCTCTCAACAATTACAGAAACCACATTTGATCTTGCAGAAGAATTGTGGCAGGGAAAGGATGGAAACAGCTTATTACAGAGACAATATGAAGAGGTAGCAGTTTCATTCCTCTCCTTCACAGCCACATAACAGCTGCAGGTTTTTTTTCCATTAACACTCTAACATAAACATATATGCAGTATCAATATAGCAGGAGTAGCATCTGAAAGAAAAATATTTTGACAAGTCACTGGAATGCAGGAATTAACTGCGGCGCAGGAGCAGCACCTGTTTCTGCAACGCAGTGAAGAGAGCTGGCGCCAGGCTGGAAGCTTCCAGAGCGAAGATACAGGCTGATTGTAAACGGCTGGCCTCGCCTCACGATGAGTCGATCCACGCCGTTCAGATCCGTACGGTGGTCAGTGTTGTTAAACTCACACTCCAGGTTCCAGTGGTCGATGTCCAGAGCTTTGAAGAAGGAATAACCAAAAAACACACCTCAGTAAAATGACCTATTTAACACTAAAGAAACAAAAGATAGAAACAAAATTGTTTCACAATTTAATTAGAGCTGATAATAAAATCAAATAAATAAATACATTATGGTTATATATATATTTTTTCAATCCCATTTCAAATCAGTGGACTATATGTACAAAGGACAAGGAATATTTACTCAAATTTACAGTGTGATAATGTATGATCATTATGTAGTTGTGAATGTAGCTTGGATTTTGTAAAAAAAAAAAAAAAAAAAAGGGGGGGGGGTGATAATACTTCTTTAATCAACAAAGCCATTATTGACACTTGGACTGTGAATTTCAGGATATTCAGTCATTTATTCATCCACATCAGTAGCCTACATTAATTTCACACATCAGGTGTGTGTATATTAAATGATTTAACAGGAGGCTAACTGACAGAATTCCCCCTTCACGCTCCCACTCCCCATCTCTACGGTCCATTATAAGAAAGACGAGTCCCACCCATTGATTTCCTGCTTAAAGGAAAAGATTTGGTTCTCTCCAATAACATTTCCGCTGCTCTGCAGCAAGTCAGAAGGTCGTCCACTCCCCATATATCATTAATTAGTGTTAAAAGAAGTCCTGCACTTCGGCATGTGGTGGTGATGTCAAGCCTGGGCTCCACTCAGGAGAACAAAGGCATAGCTGGAAAGACTTCCTGCTGTTTTACATGAAATCTGTTGGGGGTGGTGCTGTTTTATTGGTCTTGGCCGTGGTCTTAACTGAAGTCATGTTGGTGCAGGTTTGTGTACAAAGATTTTAGTGAAATGAGTTAAGAGTTTTGCTATGATCTTGTGATCCCCCCCCCCTTCCCATAAAAAAAGAAAAGAAAAGAACATAGTGCTGGAAGATATATTATTCAACAGCTGCATGAGCAGTTTACGTTATTGTAAAGGCAAAAGAATCCATTAAACAATTACTTAATTAATACTGTATGTAAGTCTGTGACCCAGACACGCAAACTTGAACATCAACACTTTGTAGTGATATGGGAACATTGTTAAGGATAAGCATTTATTCAAAGAAAAACAAAAAAATCTAAACAACGATGCAACTGAAAAACTGTGTTTTCCTTAATTGAAATAGTTGTGAAATGTCAGCTGGTACACACATGTGGTGTAAAATCAAACGTAGCACATTCCTGATTTGCAGTAAAATGAAATTACATGAGGAGAGATTGAGGCTAGAGAGTGTCTCCTTCACTGACTTCACTGGCCGTCAACTGACTTCTTCACATTCTGTATATGATTTTTGCTTCACTCCCACTCTACCATGCATGAACCCAAACCACAGAGAGGCTTGCTCTCCAGCAGCAGTGAGGCCAGTCTGAGCCTTATAAGGTAATACAGAAAATAGCTTCTGGTACAGTAAATGCTACCTTAGTCTTGGAAATACAAATACATAAACACTCAAGTAAAGGGACTTTTCACCTCCCTAAGGTAACACCCATGCAGACGTCAGGTCAATGCAGGCTCTCTTTTCACTTAAAATCATTACTTTGTGCATGTGAAACAGATGGAAAACAAGTGTCGCTGGTGACAGTGCAAGGGTGTCTGACAACATTTTGTGTATAGTGTATTTGTATAACTTGCTTCAACTGACTATTAAACTCATGAAGGCAGAGTCTAAATATACAGACTGGAGAAAAAGGTACGTTGAGGACACACACACACACACACACACATACACCAATATGTGTATTTAACAGCCACCCTCAGATATTTTTTACATGCTGCACCACTGCGCTGACAACCTGATAAAGAACAGGATTTAACTTCCAGTGGATATTCAGGACGAGAAGAGTTTGAATGTCTTCAGGAAGGTACAGAGCAGCCAACTGGTGGTGTTGTGTGTGATTTTAAAGATAGCATCAATTGTTGAAAGCTTTAGCTGCTGTCAGCTGCTGTTGGAGTGTTGTGTTGGAGTCCCAGTGCAACAACCATCTGTTCAAACATGGGAGTGAAACATTTCTCTTGGTCTTGAGATCTAAGAGTATTTTAGATGGTGATGCACGAGGTTTGGACCAGAAAGCATGAATTTCAGCATGCTCCTTCTACAAAACACATGCAATGAGCTACATCAAACTTTAATCCTTCAGGCTATGAACATGCCATGACTAAATAAACTCTTCAAAATGTACTAACTGTTATAACTAATATAGTATTTTTTTTTAAACTATCTAACTTTTTTTTTTGCAAACAATATCCTAAACTTAATCACAGGATTTACAAATTACAAAAGAGTTTAAGTGCCACTCTTATCACAAGTCTGCAGAAATCATAAAGCAACACTGTGCGTGCGTGCGTGCGTGTGTGCTTACCTTGCGTCATGACTCCTGCGGTGCGTTTTAATTCGACTTTGGATGAATTTGCTGCTCTGCTCTAAAAGCTTGGTCCCCCAGACGCTGTCTCGGTCTTATTTGTAGTGCTCCTCGTGCCAATCCGAGGGTGGGTGTGACGAGACCCTCCTCAATTCTAGGGAAACGCAAACTCGCGCTCGTGAACGCCCACTGCGCGCGTGCACTGTGGCGAAATATCCATCAAATGATTCATGTTATTGAGCACTTCATATACGGTAACTGTTGTTCCTTTTTCCTGCTAAAAGCGCAGATGGAAGAATCCAGTGTGACGCTTTATTTGAGCAGTTTTGTTGCCAGTGAAATCAAAAGTACTCGAGACATTGTTTTCTTAAGAATACATTTCTATTTCTGTCTTCAGAAGAACTTGTTTGCAAAAGGCTTTATAACAACACATTGCTAGTTTTTTGTGGAAAAACCTTTATGATTTATGTAAAATTAATTTTTTTTATTTAAAGCAATTGTGATTTTTTTGTGCAAAATGTTGAAATTATACCAAAATCTTTCAATTTTATGACTGTTGTATTATTTGATTGATTAATTGCCAAAATGTTGCAAAAAAGTTGATATTTTCCAGCCAAAAAAACGAATCAAAAATTAAAGTCACAATTTTGTGACATTTTTGATTGTACGATATGGGAAAAAAAAGTTTTGATCTTCCAAAAAATCTGAAATTCATGACAAAAATGATAAGATGCTATATTACAAAACTCTCCACTTATATGACAAAATAAAAAAATTAAAAAAAAACGATTATACAGGAAACCTTAATGATTTTAGTACAAAAGCCGCAAATTTATCATAAAAGCCATAAACTTAGTGAAACTGATATCAGTACGTGATGTGCAGTGGAAAAAAAGGAGGAATTATTGATGTGGTTCTGTCCCAGACCTGTGAGGTATAAAAGCCGTCCAGCTGTGCTCTCTGGGCCAAAGTCCTGTCTCCAAAGTTGGGCTTCATGCCAAAAATGTGGTTAACAGAAACAAGACTAAAGACTTCAGACCAAAGCTACACAGTGATGGTGACTGTGTTTTTTGGCCAAAGCAAATGGTGCTGCTTCAAAAGAAAAAGAAAAAAAAAAAAAAAAGACAGCGGCATCAATAATCTGTTCTCTTTCCAAATATTTTCTATGTGCAAAAATGGGTCTGGGGTAAAGGGGCTAGTCTGGACAAAACAACTGAGGGAACGTGAAGTAAACTTGGTCTCATAAAAGTGACAAAAATAAGAATACAATGGCATGATCATACCCTCAGTGTTTTATAAACAACTTTTTGTTCTAATTTATTCATTTTTTTTTTCTTTCTACATCTCTATAATAAAACCACAGTGTCTGATTTTGCACTGCAAATACACCAAAAATGCAGAAACATTGATCACACATTTACTTTCACTCAGCTGCACAAATACACCATCTTTGTTTCTAAACTACTTCATCTTACTTTTGTGTTAATATTGTACCTGCTATTATTAACCACATCTACAAATCTTGTTGTTAAAAAAACAGTTTATTGCAAAAACTCTTGAAATGTATCAAAACAACCTTTTAACATAACACAGAACATTTTATATTACAAACAGAAATTCAATTACAATACTGGAAGGGATCAATATTCATACCAGTATCATAGTTTATACAATGCTATTTTATTAGGAGAAAATAATTAGTACTTAAAATGCACATTATTCTCAAAAGAACACACAGGTTGCAATAAGTGAAGCTAAGCTTTTGACTTTGTACAAAAGACAATACACTTAAAGTATAACGAAGACATTATTAGGTATTACAAGTGTATTATTTTCAAACTGCTGTATAATTTACTGTGACATTGTGATGAATAACTGACCTAAAGGATGCAACAATTCTGTTTGAGTAATAAAACTAAACGTTGCAGTGCATAAGAGTAAGTAAAGCAAATTCATTTCTGCTTTTTCAAAATCACATTCATCCTAGTTTATGTTTATAATGCACAGCAGTTATAAACAAACGTCTGCCCTATGTAGAAACCTTATTTACAGAGTGGTAAGAGATTATAGAAACAGCTGCATCATTTCATGTCTGTCCATCTTCAGCACTGATGCAGACAGGCCTCTGCTTTTCATGGGGTGTTTGACAAATTCTGAAAACAAAAACATTTGAACTGAAAATGAAAAAAAAATCCATATACATACACACACACACATACGTATACATTATATATACACACACACACACACACACATATATATGTATTCAAAGTTAAAGAAATATGCACTTTTATAAGTGTTCTTGTTCTTGTTCAAGAAACATGTGTAATGATGAAATGTGCTATATTTACCTCATAATGTGTCGTATCTCATGAGTCAAACGTCAGTGGACTTTCCAACTGTCGTGGCTTGAACCTAAGAGATTACACAATTTTCTATGAATTCACCATTAACATAACATCTAATATACAGTCATATGAAAAAGAAATTACATCTTCGTTCAGTTCTGAGGCTTTATGGATCAGAGCATAAAAAATGTATTTAAAAAAGCCATTACAAGTCTTGAAATTAAGAAAATACATACACACATATTACACAGTACCTTTTATATTTTGTACAAAAACAAAACAAACAAACAAAAACATATGCAAACGTTGTGTGCAAGTATACCCTTACTGCTTCCATTGGAATTAAGAGGGTAATTAGCAGCCAAGTGCGAATTAATCATTATCAAGAGTGAGCACATCTGTCACCTTTATTAGAAAACAAGAAATTTAGGTAGTTTACCAGTATAATTTTAGAAAGAAAATTCTGCCCATGAATCTGTGAATGATTGGAGTCCATTATTTCACAATAAGATTATTTTTTTCACAATGATCCAATAGTTGCTTCACACACATACTGGCCTCCTGTTAATGTTCATGACAGTGCCATTATTAAAAAATAAAATACAGAATACATTTATCTTGGCTGGAAGAGATGTCAGGAAAAAGCTCCTTTTCTTTAGAGAGTATGGCAGGATGCGTGCAGAAATGTATCCGAACAAAACCAACAACCTTTGTGAAGAAGAGTGAGTTCAAACCTGTCTACAACAATACGAGAAAACAACAGCTTCAAGATTTCACTCACAAATGTGGTTTTACAGGCTATTGAGTCATGTAGCTTTTCACACAAACGTCTTATGAATATCAGTTATTCCATTATTTAAATAAAACTTTTGAAATGATTGCTCATTTCAGGAAATAATATGGTGAAATGCACATAAGAAAGACAGATATTTCTGAGTAAAACTAAAAAAGAATTGAGTCTAAATGAGCTTCTAAGCATTTGTGGTGTTTTTAACTACATTAATGTTTATTTTAAAAAGTTATTTTATTACTAAACCTTGCTACTGGACAGATCCTTGTTCTGGTGCTGTGGCTTGTGCTTGGGCTTGGGTGCAACGGGTGGTTTGGTTTTTCCTGCAGATCCGGCCAGAGCATTTGGCATTTGGTTCCCTGTAAAGACTTCAGTCGGATGAGAAACGACTGCGTCCTTAGTGGTGATGATGGAGGTGCAGACTGAAGAACTGTCCTCCACCTCTGCTCCCATGGCAGACCGGTAGCTGTGACCTGAACTGCTGAAGCCGCTTACGCTCTCCCCTGAAGACTCTGAGCTATCCACTAAAAAAAGAAAAAAGAAAACAATAAATCATGTACATGGAAGATGTAAATGAGTGTTCAAATAATTTTTTTTTGTTTGTTTGTTTGTTTGTTTTTAAAGTGAGTGAAACTCTGAAAATCCTTTTAATTCCAAACACATAAATGTACCAGGAACACAGCACATTTATTCCAAATCAAATACTGGAAGAAAAACATGTAATCGAATCTTTTATTACAGGTGAGCCTTATCTAAGGATGAAGGAAAATGTTGGACATTCTGGTCATAGTGTATTTCTCAGAAAAAAATGGGTCCAGACATTGGGCCTCATGCAAGAACCACTCACATGAACAGATTTGCTCTTAGGTGGTGTGTACGAGTGATTTAAGAGAACTTGCCACATTCACCAGTTTTCCAGTCCAGTCTCACTCCAAATTAGGTATTACACAATTTGGAGTGAGACTGGACTACGTTTTCTCGTATTCTTGTAATTTTCAAGTCATCCAGACCTGTCAAAGGAGCCACATAAAATAGTCTGCTGTTATTGGAATCAAGTTGATTAATGGATTGTATTTAATTACTTTGAAGCAATTGGAAATAAATATATTAATTCTACCCCATAACTACCCTGATATTATTCCGTTTGACTTAAATTCTGCATTAAATTCAGTCATTGAAGGTTATTTTGACTCTGTATATAACAGATTCCCAGGTGAATGGGAAGTGTAACAGCTGCATCATGGCTGACGCCTCAGCACGTCAGGCTCTTGGAGGAGAGCGTGTTCCAAGAGTGTGCAGATATCCTTGTGGAGACAGATAAATGCCTGACATCATTTACTGATTGCCAAGGACCGTGCTGCTGCAAATATGCAGCTTGCTAGAGCCACAACTCCAGAGATGAGCACGCTGATCAAACCTAATTCCACCAAACGTCCAGTTTGTCACCACCCTTGTATTTTTGGCAACGGGAACCTTTCAGAGGGAGACTGGAGACAGACTGGGTGTGTCCCAGTCCTCTGAGCCGTGCACTCCCCTTGGTCATCAAGGTTCTCATCAGTTTATCACCCAGGTACATCAAATTCCCAAACACCGCTGTTGAACAGTCGAACAAGTAGATATGAAGAGGGACTTTCATGCCATGGTTGGACTGCCAAACTTAAAAGCAACAGACTGCACACACATACGCATCAACGCACCTTCACCTGACGTTCCTTCCCTCAACCGCAAGCAGCACCACTCCATCAGCATCCAAATCACATCAGACTCCACATACAACCTCTTAAATGTTGTTGCTCTGTGGCCCAGAGAAGGCATATGCTGCCTTTTGCACAATATCACAGTATTAGGGTGGGCTATCATGCTGTAATTAACTGAAAATAATCAAGAACCACAGATGACATGGACATCACTTGTTATTTGTTCCTGTTCCTTCGCTTTAGCAGGTCTCATAATTCTACTGCTGACACTGCTAAACATGATGGATTTTCCCTTTTGGATCTCCGAGTGCAGGACTTCAATCTCAGAGCCCATAAAGTTTATCTTTTTGAACCTTGATGCGTTCTCATGAACAAACACTAACTGGCACAGGAGAAACAAAGCGTAGCCTTATATGGTATTAATTGGGGTGTGGAGTATGCAGATTTATTATCCTCGTATGCTTAAATATGCACAAGTGGCATTCATCATGTTTACGGCTGTCGTTTACACACTTTTTTGAAGTTAAGAGTGTTTGTTGAGTCAGACGTGGCATACTTGTACGAGACCTTCATGCGAAAAAAAAGTGAGAGAAATTAAGAATAAGAATAAGAAAATGTTCTTGCATGAGGCCCATTGTTCAGAAGAACATCATAATGTTGCACACATCCATCTGAATGGATGGAAGAATAATCAATGATCAGCTCCAGGATGATCAAAAAAGATCCAGAGTACTGTAACAGGAGAACAGAAGTAGTCTCATTGTTGAAAAAAAAAGAAAACTGTGCTGAGGAGGCTACAGTTTGCCAAAGAACACACTGACTGGACCCCCCACCCCCCACCTAGTGAATTCAAATCACTGAAGACAGTGAAGCATGGTGGAGCAAACATCGTGATATGGGGATGTTTCCCATTCTATGGTGTCAGGCCTATTTATCGCATCCTGAGGATCATGGATCAGTTTGAACACATCAAAATACTTGAAGTGCACGTTGCTTTATGAAATGGGTGTTTCAACAAGACAACAACCCCAAACACATCAGTAAGCAGCAAGAGCAGTTATAGAGAGCCCAGCACAATCCCCGGACCATTGATCCAATGGAAAACTTGTCAGGTGACATCAAAAATGCTGCTTCTGAGGCAAAAGAAAGAAATACAGAGGAATTAGGGAATGAATCCAGTCGTCCTGGACTGGAATACCTGTTCAAAGGTGCCAAACGTTTGGCCGACTCAGATGCGAAACACAGATGCAAAGCAGAAAAAGTGATTTTGTAACTAAATAGTGACTCACAGGAAAGATAAATCTTCAAGCAATTCTCATTTTAGACAGCAAATATTTGAATTTGGGAAGAAAAATGCAGCCACCGCTGTTTTTTTGTTTTTCTTCATATTTTGATTTTAATGGAATATCCAGCAACCCCAGTGTTTGGAAATAAAGGACGTTATAAATATTTTGTGTTTAATTAACTTTTTTTTTTTTTGAACACAACTCTATAAATGCATTTACTGCATGAAGGATTTAGTTAGACAACTTCTGTAAATTGTCAAGTCAAATAAATTTTGCTAACTTGACAGCTGAGGTTGAAACATGATGTCAACGAGAAGCTTCAGTGGTAAAATGACATTTAAGAAGAGTTTGCACAGGCTTCTCACGTTTTACTCTGGGTTTTGGAGCAGCGAGTCTTTTGAAATATGACATCCAGGACATACAGGAAAGTGCTGATGATAAAGGTCCAAAAGCAAAAGAAGCTTCTCTTCCTTTTTTTTCTCGGTTTACGAGCTCTCTCTAATTTAACTTGAAAATTCAATTCAATTCAATTCAATTTATTTATATAGCGCCTATTTACGACAAGTCATCTCTAGGTGCGTTTTGTTTGTCTGTTTTCTAACTCACACAATAAATTTTGACTCCCATTCTCCTGGTCCAGGTCATCTTCCTCCAGACCTCCAGGGGACGATACGTATCCTCCAAGGCCCCCTGAAGCCACTTTCCGTTTTGGCCCACACACATATCCTACAGGGGACACAGAACCTCGTTCTGAAGAAGACGAGAAGGACGAGCTGCTGCCTGAAACAACAGAGTTCGGTCGTCCCCCTTGAAGCTCACCCTGCGTCCCACATGGTCTCACAGTCAAGAGCACCTTGTTTTCTGCAGAAATGGGGGAGGGGGGAGGGGGGAGGCATTAAGCGATTATGAAGAGCTGGGAAACGAAATATCACAGAGTCTGTGAGTAAAACATTCACCTCTTCCCATCAGTACATAGTTGATGGCTCTGTCATTAATTGCTGCTTCACTGGGCTGGATGTCGATGAAAGGCTTGTTACCAATACCCAAGAACACTCTCTCCTGCATGCGGACCTCTTAAAAAGAGAAGAAGAAGAACATCTGAAACTTTAGCCTACAAATATGATAATGTAGAAAGTGTTTTTCCCTTTAAAATCTCATTAGTTAAGTTAATCATGTCACCTTTTAATGGAAATAAAGATTAATTTATTAGCAAAAATGATGATGCATTTTTGAATTTAATCAAATTGAATTGAATGTTGGTTATGTTTTTTTTGTTTTTTTTTGTCAAAATATTCCTGTGAACAATATCAATATCAAAAAGTGAAAATAAAACTGTACCTCTGTTGTGTATGGCCTGCTCCCACAAGATCCTCTCCAGGTCTTTGGTCCAGGCTTCCTTGACCGCCCGGCTAACAGCTTGAAGTGTGTATGTGTCCTGGCTTTTTCTCTTTCTAAACCAGATCTCAAAACACAAGCCACTGTCACCGCTGTTTTGGGTTATGCCGATGTCCGACGTCTAAGCAGGAAGACAGATAATGTGATCAGTACAGATTGTAGTTTCACATTCAGTGAGCTGCTTTGGTAAGACAGTGTAAGTCAGTGTAAGTCAGTGTAAGTCAGTGTAAGTCAGTGTAAGTCAGTCTAAGACAGTGTAAGACAGTGTTAGACAGTGTAAGACAGTGTTAGACAGTGTAAGTCAGTCTAAGTCAGTGTAAGTCAGTGTAAGACAGTGTAAGTCAGTGTTAGACAGTGTAAGACAGTGTAAGTCAGTGTTCGACAGTGTAAGTCAGGCAGTTCAACGTGTATCACTGAACGTCTTGGAGATGTAAACCAAATCACTTTCTGAGACGTTGTAAATGTGAGATTTCTATTAAAAGGGAAGCATCTGAAGTTGATTCAGTGGAAAATTAGTTTGTGCTCTTTAGCATAGGTTGCAGTTTTAGAGTCATGACATTTTGTTCAAATTTACTTTGAAGAGATTAGTCTAAGTTCACAGCCAGTTCCTCATTTCATAGAAGAAATGTAAGATGGTATTATGGAAATTCCAGCAGTAGCTTGAGTAAAGTGTGTGTGTGTGTGTGTTACATATATGTGTACCTTGAATGACTGTTTGTAGATGTATGTATCATTTCCTACTTCAGTCTTCCTGGTTTTGCTGAAGAGAATCAGTTCTTGAAAAAGGAAGATGTGACGAAAACACTTTTTCTTCCTGTACGTCACCAAAAACTCGTCCTGGCGTATCAGCTGCCCCTGCTCCTTCAGATTAACCTGAGCACACAAAGGGAAGATTCGCTGAGACCGATCGGGTGGCACAGAGCTGTGATTGGCAGTAAGTATATGTTTTTTTTCTTTAAAAAGAACTAGTTTCATCTGTATAGTTACATGAGGAATACCAGTTCCCAGAGATGATTGTTTTCAAGCGACAAACAAGATCCAAACACGAAACTCAGATTATCCTTAAGGGGTGGGGGAACCATCATGTTTCCCCACTAACCAACAGAATCCCTCTGAATCCATCTGCATTTCTTCCCTCCAGACAATTTCAAAGAACTCCAGGCAAACATCCCACATGGACAGCACCCCCTCTTACATTCCATGGAAATTATAATTCTTTTCATGTGGCCCTGACTAAGGTGCACTCCTGCCTTAGGTCTCGGACAGGCTCAGTGTACTCCTGCGTATGAATAAGCTGATCCAGATAATGGATGGGTGGAAGTGATATTCTATTGTGCCTTCTCATCACATTCCACCCCATGCTTTTCATTTATCAGCACTGATGTTTCACAAGCCGATAGGAGCTGAAATTTCCTGGAAATATTACTCAGCAGATGTTATTCAGTAAATGACTGCGATTCTACAGTTTACGTATAAACGTTCTATAGGCAGCGCTGCTTGATGTTTCGATGGCACAAAGCTGAAACAGCTGCTTACATCACAGTGTTGGATGGCATCCATGGCCAGCAGGTTGTTGCCATGGCGGAGTTGGAAGTGGACGACCTCCAGCGCTGCCATGATCTCACCGATCTCTCTGCTTTGTCCCTGTCCACACTCCCTCATCATGTCCTGCAGCAGCAAGCTGTACTTGCTGATACGCTGCACTGGCTTCAACAAGTACGACCACAAGTCCATTTTGTCCCCAAGTTTCAGCTGTTTTTGCTGAAAAAGAACAAACAGCCGCGTGAGGAGGGAGAGCAGGTATCTGCCAGAGCGGAGGTAAGCGACTAGAAAGCAGTAACTCTTTTTGATGGTTTAAGGTCCCTCAGAAACAACATTCTTTAACTAAGTCGTCATCAGTATTTTGCTCACAAAAAATGTCATCATCTCCAGGAGATGTAACTATTCATTTAGTTTTAGATACTTTCTCTTCCATTTCAAAGGTAATTCATAAATCAGATTTTTCTTACCTTGAAGAAAGCCTGTCCATGATTGATGAGAAGACTGTCAGACTGGGGTTTGTTCTTGCTGTAAAGGGCATACAAGGCAAAACTCTCCCTCTAAAAACGGAAATAATACATAAACACCATTAATAATCATCATGAAAACTATGCAGGGAAGTTTCCAATCCAGCATTTGTTCAATGATGTCAGCATTTAGGATTTTCAAAACAAAACAAACAAAAAAAAACAACAAAACAGACACAACAGCTTCTAGTTAGCACACATCTGGAATTGATTATGCTTAACCTTCATGGTTTTGGCTCAAAACAGGAAACTGAGGACCACTGCTCTATATTACACAGGACTGAATCAACCAAAACCAGGCTGACTGAAGCAAACAGTGATGGCTCTGGTTATGGGAAACACAGTTTTTGTTTATAGTATGCTTAGAATTTTAGGATTTTGACACTGAAGGCAAACTTTTTACAAAAACACACTTGACACTTACATGACGCAAGAAGCAGCGGCCAACTCTGAACGGTTCATTCACACAGCACTCCAACTCATCCATGAAATGGTGACGGTGGAAGTCATGGAGTTTTTCTAAGTTGCCAAAGATGCTACCCCTCTGGCCCCTGAGGTCCTGAGGGACATCAGCCCTCTCCAGCTCAGGGAAGTAGTGCTCTCGGACATAACCCAGAGCTTTGACGTATTCCCTCTCTGTTGACAGCAGCTCCTCCAGGATCTTCTGTACTTTCCTGTTCCACATGCAGCGAATCAAACACGTAAGACCACTGATTTGAATTAAATCCTATAATTGAACTCAAATGACCGCAAAATTCTGCTTCGTTTTATACATCTCATCAACATTTCTCCTGAATACTGTCAAGCATAGATATTAGGTGCTGAGTGTAATTTCAAATGCGTTACAGCATTGAACTGAGCTTTAAGTTTACAAGAGGCACTTACAAAATATTACTGCCATTGTTTACTGTTGGTGTGGTTAATGTCTCTGGGGTCTTTGAATCTTCACGGCTCTGGGCAGAAACTCTGCATCCGTCACGTTCCCCTTTATTGCCGTCTCTTCCTGACAGGCAGCTTAGGTTTTGTGGCCTGTGGAGAATGTGGAGCTTTTGGATGGGCTGCAGATTTTGATCCAGTGACCTACTGTGACAGTGTTTGCGACTTGTGTTCAAAGCTGAAAAGCTTGAGGTGCTTTTTACACATGAGCCCTCGCTGAGGGAGCGACCCAGGGTTTGGCGCACTGGAAAACTCTTGGCCTCCTTTGTAGAAGTGGCACTCCTCAGATCCACTTCACTATGATGTTCTCTTGGCCTCCATTTGTTTTCTGGATAGAAGTCATGAATTTGTGGAGAAACAGGGATTCCTGTGGCTGACGTTACTGACGTCTCAGCGAACTGCAGCATGTTTGAGTCTTGCTTTTTGCTTCCTTTGATATCAGTTTTGAAACTGTCCTTGCATGCGGCAGCAGTGCTTTCTCCTGTGTTTTCTGCAGCACTGACTGCCTCTGCAGAGCAGACAGACTGTAGGGTCAGAGAGCTCACAGCCTCCCCCACCTCACTCCTCTTTGCCTCCCTCTCAATTTCTCCATTCTCCCCTGGAGGGTTTGCAGCTGTGGTCTGCTGGATTTGGCTCTTATCTACGCCTCTCTTTTTCTTCTGCATCTCTTCAAGATGCTGGCTGACTTCTTGGCTTTGGACCCAGGCTGCATTCCACACTTTCATGATCCCAGGGGCCTCTGATCCCACAGTGCAGGCTTCAGCTCTCAGAGCCTCGAACTTTTGGGTGGAGAATTCATCACCTAATCTTTCTTTATACATCTGGAGTGTGCTTAGGGTGTGAGCAGAGTAAGACCCCTCCTCCACCTGCTCTAAAAATCGTCTACATTCTTTAGTCAGGGCAGTAACCTAGGCAGTGAAAGAAAACTTAATATTAGATCATAAGGTTAACTCAAATCACTGAGAGACAAAGGGGCCACTGAAGGTTGCAATAGCTAAAAATCAAAACAGAAAAAACAGGGAGCCGTGATAAAACACAAACCTGTCCACAAAAGCTGTACACATGCACCAGTGTTTCCAGTTCTTTCTGCCTCTGTTCTGCACGTAGCATGAAGTCTTCTACATTGGATTTGAAGGTGCTAACAAGTGAATGAAAAGCCTCTGTTGCAGGGCAAGAGCTACCGGAACCAACAATCTCCTCTGCTTCTGCTACGAGGCTCAAGGCGTGCTGTTGTTTCTCCTGACACCAATGAAAATGTTACAGAGATGAACAAATTCATTTCCCTCCACGTTCTGCAACTTGATGATATTTAAATATTTTTCACTTTATTTTGTTATTATCTTATTTCAGAAATATGCTGGCATGTAGGGAGAAACACAGATTAATAAATATGAATGAGCACAGCTAATGAGTCGAGTAATATCAATGAAACTTGATACATGATATTCAACTAAACAATAATGGGAATGATTTTCTGCATTTTGTATTATTTTTCCATACCTTGCTCTGAGGGAAAAACAGATTAAAGTCCTGCAAGGCCTTTTCAGGGCACTTCAATGTGTCATCTATTGTGCAAGAGTCCTTCAGACTTCCTTCACCCTCTGTGCTGAACCATGTACCAGCCTGCAACACATTAAGTCATAGTTATGCAATGTTGCCTTATGGGAAACAGACATACAGGTAAAAAGCACACAGACAAAATCCAGAGAACCAACATTTGTGTCCTGGGAATCACATCAAGGACACAAAGTAGTTTAGATGTGTTTCAGTATAAATTTTGAGTGTGATCAGATGGAAGAAACTGTGCTGTACCGTTATGACTTTGGCTTCCACTTCTCTGATCCTGAGGAGGAACTCCAGGCGCTGAAGTGACTCATTCGATTTCATCACCAATGTATGGAGCTTTTCCTCTACTTGATTGTACAGACTTGTTGCTGATTCCAATGCATCTCTGCACAGGAAGCAGAAGCACATACCAACAGTTTACACCTTGTGAGATGACATTTGCAATCTTGCCCATTAATCTGGCAAAATGTGCTTTCCATAATAAGAAAATGTGTCCCATCAGCCTTCATGTAACATTTTAAATTCAGTTATTGCATTGAGTATGTCATTTAAACATTACAACACATATATTCCTGTTGTGACAATAATACTGTGGCAGTACATTTTGATACCTTGTCTATATATTTATCTTTAACTGAAGCAAAGAGCGCATCTATTCTGTAACATGATGGAATAAGAAGTGAGATTTTTTTCGCTGACAATAAATGTAGCGGGTACCAATTGATTGTTTGAGTGGATCACACTGGATAGTAATTGCAAGTTAAAGCAATGCTATTGCATCACATTGTCTTGAGTAGTTATGTGGTAATTGTATATACAATATTGTCTTCATGCACCCACACAGATGTTTTCACTCGGATGACACGATTAGTGTCAACATTTTCCAGGACTGTATTTATGCAGCTCCAGCTCCCGTCACATGTGTTTCTTTTTCTTTTTTCCTCTTTTGAGATTTCCAGGAAAACTACATCCAGCTTGTACCTGGAACGAAAGCTTAAACACTGATTTCCTTTAAAAGTAACTGTAACTGCAGCTGCCAAATAAAAGTAAGCTTCAGTATTACCTTCTGAAATGAGGCAGGAAGTGACTTTGTAATTATGAAAGGAGCTTTAAAGACAGTGGAACTTCAGTATAGTTCCCACATAAGATACATGCAAAATCTGACTGTCATTGCAGTTTTACAGCAGATCTCACATACTTGGAGCTGAACAATATAAGTTAAATCAAACATTCTTATCGGTACCTGTAGTCCTCGGACTGCTGAAACCTGAATTCCTCTCTCTTCATCCTGGCCAGTAAGGCTCCTCCTTCTCTCTGCAGGGTTACTAGTCTAGCATCTTCCAGTACCTCTTTCATGGAAACCCTCTGTTCCTGAATGCTTTCCTGCACTTCCTGCCAAACAGTAAGCAGTCGGCACGTGAGACCCGTACTGAAATGGGAAAACATCAAGTGCGCCGCATCACATTATGAATGCACGTTACCTGGGCAGTGTTCATTTGTTTCCTGATGTCCATATTCTTGATGGCCTTTTGCAACAGAATGCCGGCCCCTTGTAGCTCGTCTTTGAAAGATACCAGTTTCTAAAATGATTAAAATAGAGGACAGAAACACGGTGTACCGTGATGTGCCAAGAAACAAACTCCTCAGACTGCGGCCAACCTTAAGAGCAACATGCATGTTTGGAGTGACTGTGTGTTTACTTCACAGTCCCCAGGAGAAACTCTATCAGCATGGTTGTAATAAATGTTACCGAATGGAACTGCAGCCAGTCGGTGTGTATGTAGGTGAAAGTCCCTCCGAGATCAGAGGTCAGTTGGGAAGCTTCCACCGTCTTGTTCAGGGCTCTCATAGAAGTCACCATGTCCATCTGATTAACACCAAGATGGGACATTGGTCAGGAGGGAGGTCACACTCAGCTTCAGTGTCCATAAAGAAAAAGACCAAAGATGAATATCACAGCTACTTTGATTTCTGACCTGCAGACCAGGCTGTTTTTCAGGTCGTGGACAAGTGTCTTTATCCATCAGAATAACGATGCTGTGCACAGCATGGAGAGCCTGTTCCTGTAAAATGTGGACAGATGTCAAAGATAAAGCATTAGAGAAGGCTACCATGTCCTTTAACACAGCTTAACATATACTCCATTAATCTTCCCTTCCCTTGAATATTACCTACAACATCCCATTTCACTGCATTTTCTACATTACAGCAACCCATTTTTGTTCTTGAAGTCCACTGCTGGTCAAAAGTTTTGGTACACCCCAGTTCTTCCAGTTTTTAATAAGAAAAAAAAAAGTTCAAGTCCAATGAATAGCTGAAAATAGTATAAAGGTAACTAGTGAACTTCCATAAGGTTTTATATATATATATATATAGATATAGATATATATATATGAAAACATCATATAAAAATGCCTTTTTTATGGAACAAAGCAAGTCAAGTCAGCTTTATTTATATAGATTGCCATTTAAACCAAAGTGCTTCACAGAGCAAAAGATAAAACTTAATAAAATACATTGTACAAGATGAAATAGTTTAAATAAAAGCAAAGCAACTCCCAGGTGCCACACATTTATGGGAACTTCTGTGAAGAACTTTCTGAAGAATATTAAAGAATTTTTAATTGCAGAAAGGATCCCACAAGTGTGTTTAGCAGCTTTAACTAGCACAGGTGGTTACTTTGAGTCAAAAGTTAGTTTATAATTCGATTCTATGATTTCTTCAGTTGTTTATTTGTTCTGTACTTTCATTTCAAAGTATGATCCATTAAACTGCATTATTTTCAACAAAAAAAGATGGAAAAATCGGGGTGTTGTAAAACATTTGACCGGTTGTCTATCAAAGTTTTCCTTCTGTAGAGAATCAGATCGTATTCCTGACATTATTGTGCTTCATCTCTGTGAACATCAGAGGCTTCAGGACATGTGCATGCAGGTTCGTTGTTCAACCTGGGCCATGAGCAGGGCTTGATAAAGCAGAGACGGAGGAGGTTTCTTCCTGGCATTGATGACGAATGTCATTCCAAGCTCTCGAACATCATCCCTACCAAAATATTACATCATGTTAAAGCAAATTAAGACTTGTCGACTTCATCAGAATACTTTCTTTGTAATAAAGGTGTTTGGGCCTTTGCAGCTTATTTTATCAGATCTCTTTGACACACACACAGATGCAATCACATGCACCCAAACACACTCTTCCTTGCACATTCTTCACCTTTGAGCCCTTCGCATACCTTTCCCTTTCCCTTCTTCTTCAGTGGCCTATCAGTTGTGTGAGCACACATGAAGTGGATGCTAATTCTGGAAAGGAGCTGCGTTCCAGACAACTGGCAGCCAGCCTGACTGTACCAGACTGTTAGAGTATGCCTCTACACAGGGGACACCAGAGGGTCCCACTAGCTGCTACAAAAGCTTTAAAACACAGACGGCCTTACCAGACTAAGTGAAACAAACAATACCGTTAAAGTGTTTATTTATAGAATATCAAGGTAAGCATGGATAACTGGTAAATGTTATAGATGACTGTGACTGGGCAATAAATGTGGAGAAATAATTGTTTTATATTGACTATAAAGCACTGAGAATGAAACCATGCACTTTTACTATTAATTGGTATTCTGCTGCCCTCTCGTGGTCAGACTTGCTATTGCATCCTCAAGAGTCAGTTGACTGACAGGAGTTCCTTTCTTCTGTTACAGCTAAAGCTATCATATTTTAGTCATCAGAGGTGACGATGTGATTCAGTATGTTTAAGGGTAACAAGGAGCTCTTTATCAGTGTGATTCTTTTTAAGTGATTTAAGAGACATCTAAAATACCAGATTAGCATGTGCCTTACCTTGGTATCGCATGTAAGTAGAGCAGCAATTCACAAACACTCTGTGCTGACACAAGAGGGGACATCCACTCCTTCCTATCAGCATGACACTCCACCACTGCCCTGCCATTCCTGTCCCTGCTGCCTGTGTGCAGAAGGCAGAAAAAAGCTGAAAAAAAGCACTGAAGCACAGGTGGTCCTGTTTAAGGATGAAAGGTAGAGTGGTCATGTGCCACTCTGAAGGTTGGTGGTTCAGTCCTGAGTATCTGCAGTCTATATGTTGGTATCGAACATCTTATGATGTGCTCATTTGTGTGTATGTGATATGAAAGAAGTGCAGCTTACCTGGTAAACAGAGAATTCCCAGTTCAAGCAGGCCACTGACCCTCCTGAGAGCAGATTTTTCGGTTTGTGATGCCTGCTCAGAGTCGGGACTTGTTGCTGGAAGCTGAACGTGTTGTGGAGATGGAGAAGATGCTCCATTTGTACTGGATAGAGTTTCACCACTGCTTGAGTATGAATCTGTCAGGAAACAAATCAAATGCTAAGAACTCTTGATTAAATCAGAAAGAAAGAAATACTAATCACAACCAAAAATGATGTATATTTGATGACTGTAATGATCAAACCATTTTTATTTTGAGGACCTTGTTATAATAATAAAGTATTGAGTCAGAATGAACGAATTATGAATGTTACAAAGTCAAACATAAAGCCCACTATTGAGTCGGCACCCTGACTGGATTTTATTTGCTGCCTCTCTTTAAGCAGCACTGGCCAAGTCTCACAGTAAACGTCAGACGTGACTTCATCCAAAATACGAACGATCTAAAAGAAACTATCTAGAAAAAGCATGCTGAGATGATCTGGTGTGGGATCACCTTGAAGGATACAAACAAACTTTTTGCCAGTGCCTGACACAGTTGAAAGCACATCTGGCGAAGTCACAGCAGACAGCATCAAAACAAAAACAATTTCAGCTTAGATGCACTTTCCAAGCTTATGTCTCTGCAAAGCTGGTTAATAGATCCTTCTAGTTCAGTTGCATTTCATTATTTTTGCCTCTAACAACTTTCTTCTGAAAACCTGATTTTGTTTTTGAACCCTGCTATTTAACAGTTTCTGTTTTGGGGTCTGCTGTTACTTGTCTGCAGCGACGCAGCATATCAAGCAGTCTCCATTCTGAACAACAAGGCAACAATTTTGCATATGAATGTCTTGCCTGTACTGCATGCAGGAAAGTGTTATTTTACAACAGATGTGTGGTTTTTAAGCAGATGGTAACAAGGAGGACACCGTGACAGAAAGCTTGATTCATCACCCTGCACATTCATACAACAATGCAAGTAAGTATCCATGCAGAATCAGGCATATCTTATAAAAAACACATCAGCTACATTCACATACTAAATTTCTAAATCAAATCTGTTGATATCTTTATGCAAATCTCTGGATCAGATACAGTAATTGTGCCTGTGGACATATTTCTTGCAAGCCACAACTTCATATACTCTGCATTGACCTTTTCTCTTTTTGTTTTCCACTAATAACTTTTACTGTAGCTGCTCTCTATCAACATGTAGCATCCGTGCACAGCTGGACAGTTTTGCACAGACAACTTTTAAACATTCAACATTTTTTTGTATAAAAACACAGATGCATTCTGGCCACTGAGCATGGCTTTGATTTCAGACACTCTAATTAGCCTCCCCTCAGAGCCACAAGGCCTTGTCTGTACCCTCTCTCTTTGCCAATTTGATAGTCCATGACAAGCGTGTCTCCACTCAAGACCTCAACTTGCTCCTCTGAGGGCATGCGTGTGTGTGCAAGCGAGTGAAGAAGATAAAGAAACCTCCTCCTTGCATGTCATGCTGTCTCTCTACATTAGATGAATGCTCTGCGTTTGCTTTTCCACCCAGTGGGTTCAGACCCTCTCTTTCACTGGGGTGCGGGATGCTATTTCCGTTTACTCCCTTGATAAGAAGAATGACGTGAATGTAACCATACTGCCAAAGAACTCTGAGAGCAGTGGGAGGATCAGGTCTCAAGTCTGCTCTTTGACTTTTGAACCTTCTTTCTGAAGAGCCTTTGTGAAGCACGACACTCAGCGGAGCACATTCGCTCAAACCCGTCAGACCACGGTTCAGTTCCGTGCCGTCTGTTTAGCTTTAAAGATGAGAGGCTCTTTGAGCATTGAGCAACAGATCACTGTAAACGACTGTGTGCACACCAATAAAATTTAGATATTGTGTGTGGGCTGGGGTTCAAAGGAAGTCTGAAGACAAACTTAACATGCAGAGAAGCTCAGATGTTTGACTCTTCTTACCTTTTTTAGGGAGCTTCTGTTTTTCCGGCTTTCCAGTCTCTTGATCCACCAGCATGTTTTTTTTACACTGAATTAGGCCATTGATTGTTTCAGGGCAAATGTCACTGTGGCTCCTATTGTTAAGTTTATAGAGAACAGGGCTTCCTACTGGTGTTTCTGAAACAGTGGACAGAGACCTCGCTTTGACC
The DNA here is from genome assembly GCA_037176975.1 of Arrhamphus sclerolepis. Classification (NCBI taxonomy): domain Eukaryota; kingdom Metazoa; phylum Chordata; class Actinopteri; order Beloniformes; family Hemiramphidae; genus Arrhamphus; species Arrhamphus sclerolepis. The sequence goes on from JBAMYA010047319.1 coordinate 29,703, forward strand.
TTCTGTTTACCCGATGGTTTTACAGCACCTTCCTTCTGGTTTGGTTTCAAGTCGCCATCACAGGTTGCCATGGAAACGTCTGACACTGGAGGCACACAAGCAGTATGCCCAATTTGGTGAGAAATCTGTTTAGTTTGAACTCTGTGACTATGGCTCAAAGCAGATGTCGAATTCAAAGCTGCAGATGATTCCATCATGAGTGTTTCTGATTCAGAGCCGCAGCGAACGTGACCCTCAGAGCTCGCTGGCGTTCGCTCACAGCAGTGTTTGTGCTGGCAGTGCTCAGTGCTTATCACAAGGTTTTTACATAAGTTTTCTAGGTGGTCTTTTTGAGCTTCAAATGTACCTCTGGGTCTTAGGTCCCCTGTCTCACACAGGCCTACCTCCTCCAAAGCGGACAAGAGGTCCACACTTCCCTTCTCGAAAGCGACTGGGTTTCTCAGTGCTGCCACGTAAGAGTCTCTGTACCTACACTTGAAGTCTAGATCAGTGAGCTCCTGTCCTGGCTTTCCTTGGCTACACGGTGTAGAGGACTCCTTCGAAGACTGAAAGCTGTGCCCATAGGGAGCATGTGATACATGTGAGGGTGGTCTGACAGGTTGGAGCAAAACTGATTTGGGTGAAATTGCATGGCTGCCTCTCTGTTTATCCACAAACTCTTTTCCTTTGGATATATCCACCAGATCTACATAATCCCCCTCTATCTCTTGATAGTTATGGCTCTCCCAGGTGTTAGGAGAAACCCAACCCACAGGTTTGATTAATGGTTTGGAGCCTGATTTCGGTGTGAGTCTTTGGTGCTCCATTTTGATAAGTCTGGACGAGGAGCGCACAGGTCTCAGAGATGCTGACATCCTGTCTTCTGGTGGAGGAACTATTGCATCTACTGGGAGGGTGGAGGAGTTAAACTGGAAAGGAACTGAGGTCTGCTTAGGCTCGGGAGGGGTCTTCTCACAGGTGGGCATCACCCTAGGCTTGTCTAAAAACTCTGGAATGGCAATTTTGGTCCAAGGTAACTTGATCACCCCTTGGTCTGTGCAAAGCAAACAATGTGACAGAGGAGGTCCGTGACGGCCTTCATTGATGTCCTGCAACCATTCCTCAGTGAAGATGCAGGGGTATGACGTCTCAGGGATGGGAGTCTCTTCAACTTCTCGACATCCCTCCTCCAAAAGACTTTTCAGGACGATTCTTGCCGCTTGGTCACCGAAAGGTTCTACTTGGAGATAGAAGTCTCCTGGACGCAACAACAAAGGGTTCACAGGTGCCAGCTGGATGACAGTTTTGTCGTGGAGGCACAGAGGCCAGCCCTCACAGCGGAAAACCACATCAGAGTAGCCGGCCTGGGAAAAATGACAAGAAGACGGTGATACTGTGAGATTTGGAGATTTTAATCTAAACCATCTCCCAACTTCAGTTTTTGAAATACAAGATCTCAGGTACCTACTTAAGTTATTCAAATCACATTAACACAAATGTGAAGGAAAGCCTTCAAAATGTCTTTTCTATCCTTTATTGAAGCATTTGGTAGAATGACAGTCCATAGCACGTATTAAATGTTCAATTAGGACCGTATTTTAATTCTGTAAAAAACAATTTTTGTTTCAGAGCTACCCTATGGAGAGGTCTCTTCTGCCAGATGTGAACTATTATTGTTATTTTCTTTTTCATATATATATATATATATATATATATATATACACATATACATATATATGTATACATGTAAATATATATGTGTGTGTGTATACATAAGTGCATAACGTATATTGTCCTGCAAAAGAAAGAGAGAGGAAAAAACTACTGATGTTGAGCTTTATTGAATTTATACTCACACATGCAGCCTGTTGGACGCTCTCCAGCAAATGTTTGGAAGGAATAAGGAAGTCCAGCAGGCACTGCAGAGCATCGCCGTGATAACGTTCATCAATGGTTCGAAACAGCTGGCTGATGACAATCGGTGCTGTGGCCTCAAAAGGTGGGAAGAGAGCTGACAAGGTGCTCTGGATGGACAAGTCCAGAGATTCTGGATTCTGAAGGACAAGAGGAGATGAAGGTGAGCTTCAAGTTTAAATTAGTACTTTTTCCACTTTCCGGTACTTTGAAAAACATGTTAAAAAAAAAAATCAAATCATATCAAACTAATTAAACAAACAAATGAGAAAATGACAACATTTGTTGTTTTATGTAGATTTTACATTTTGGTTTTTGGATTATCATGGATCATAACTTTACTTTCTGTCTTAATTTGAAAATATTTGTTTTCTTGTGCATTGACCTGTTTCACATCTGATTGGAGTCATGTTGATTGCATTGACCGCATTGTTCATGCCGCACACCTGTGTTCCATTAGTTATTAATTACCCCCCACCCCTGTCCAGCGCTTTCTGTTCTCAGTTAAGGCATCCCTTTCATCCCTTCCTGGTTTCTTCCTGTTTACATTATCCTGTTCAATCAAATTCATGCATCCTTTAAATTCTTTCCTGTTTTACTTTTGAACTGCATTTTTGGCAACCCTGCAGCATCTTTTCTTTTCTTTAATTTTCTTTTCTTTTCTTTCAAGGAGTACATTCATTATTATTTAGTCTTTTTTATTATTAGTTTATATACATTTAGCTGTTGCTCTCACATTTTAAATAATTTTTGTTTGCACGTTAACATTTAGTTTGCATGTTTAAGTTGATTTGTGTCCACAACACAAACATAAATACATAACCAGTACGACAGACCACCTTTCCAGCATCAAACCATGTTGCAAGATGAATGGAGGCTGACATTAGCTTCTCTAAAAATGATTGATGAAATGGACTACATCTAATATCAAAAATATACTATTTTGTCATGAAAAATTCAATAAAAACAAAAATCAATAATAAAGTCTAGTTATCACAAAGAAAAGACACACACTCACACAAATATCTACGTACATACATACACACAAATATAAATAATGTACCATTGCTCAGTGCTTGAAGTGTAAATCAGGAAATAAAATTTCATGATTTCATTTCTAGCAGGTCTGGACAAAGAAAAAGTTACAAGCATTAACAATCACCAGGGGGCGCTACGCAGAGGCGACCTATGAGGACTTTCATGTGTTCACAGTCCTAGCAAGCACCTGAGCAGCACACAGAGCATGTGGTGTGGAGACAAAGAATTGCTACTTATTCACAGGAGCAAGCTTTATAAGACAACAACCAACCCTCCCAAATTTTATAAAGTATGATCTCTTCCCGGGGAATCTTCTGTCTTACTCAGAAGAGATGTAATCCCTGCAGTACGTACCGCGGTGATACCAGCACATATTTATCTCATCATATACTTAATCTCCACACAAATCAAATGAACCATCCATCAATCCACTGTGTCATCCGACCAGAGGGTACCCCCCCCCAGCACACACACAAACAGGTTGCACAAATTATCTATACTTTAGCAAATTAAACATGGGGACATTTGTAATTATGCACACACAGTGGGTTTTTTTGTTCACTCAGTGTAATAAAACATGTTCTGCCAATATGATTTTTCCCTAGTTTTTTTTTTTTTTCTTCATGTATTAGTCTATATAATACCATGTATTATATTTATTTTAGATCAAGTACATTTTCCATCACAGTTTTCCTCAGATTCCATCATTAAAGCACGTTATTACTGATGTTTTGAGCCTGTGATTGCTGTGATTTTGCAGTTTGAACAGCTGCTATATTCCTTGATTGTTTCATTCACTCTGTTATCACTTTTGGTAGATTCATATTTTTGCTGGAAGTATGCATACACATATAAACAATTAAACCGATCTGATGTTGCAAAAAAGAGGAATAGCTTACAGAAGAAACCTCTGCCCTGATAAGTTGTTTTTTGTTCATCTTTCACGTTAAGTAGCATAGAATGTGCTTAATTTGGTATTTGAAGACCCATCGGGTCCAGTCACAAGTGTGAAGGCTGGTTCATTGTCTTCCAAGGGAACCATAAAGCACAAAGGCAAAAGTCCACTTGATTTGTTTGAAAACTGACTTACAAAGAAAATAAAGTGTCGAGTACAAGCCGAGTACAAATATTCTTCAATGCAGAATGACAGATACTTTTTCTAACCTTTGACCCTTTGCTATGTTTGGAAAGTCTTTGACGGAAGGAAAGAGGGAGTGAGAGCAAGTCAATTTAAGTGTCTTTTTCTGCTTGAGTATGTGCAGCTTGCTTCGTTTTTGGCCAGGACGCACTAAATTTAAGACGATGTATTTCCAGCTGACTATAGTCAGTGTCAAATCTGATTTAAAATGATAAACATTTGTCTGTTTTCATCAGAAATACCCACTGAGATCCAGCTGTATATGAAACCACTTTGTGTCAAGTGGTAAACATAGTGTTATTTTTCTTTTTTCTTTTCAATGAATGCACAGGTCTGCTTTGGATAATTTTCCAAATGCTTTCATGGAAAAGGTACCAGCATCAGCTGTGTCATTAGTGAGGATCAGCTCAACACATGGAAACTATTCAGATAAAAGAAAAGGATCTTTAAAGCAGTTCTGGTAAGTCAGCATGGTTTTGTGTTGGACATGATGTGAGATCTGCGATTACAGTCTATTAGTGAAAGAACCAAGCAATTTAACGCTATTCTGAACACTAGGCTGTACTTTGATTGGACCATGTCATGTGACTGCTGGAGTAAAACGAGTGTGTGCACGTCTGATAGAAGCGTAACACTGAGCACAAGTACTGTCAAAATTACAACAAATCAAAAGCACCTCCTCCTTTTCTTCTCTTATTTAAGTGTGGTATGCAAGAAGTGTAGCGCAAACCTTCATCTGCAAACTGGAGGAACTGCTGCATGCAAACAAAAAAGACGGTTCTGCACAATATGACGACTATGAAAACAAATTTCCCAGAAGAAAATATTGGTTCAAAGTTAAATTAAGTTTAAATCACTCGTTTGTTCATTCTTAATACTTATCTTTTCCAATTGTTGTGTTTAGCATACGGCATCGCTCACAGTCTGGTCTGCTCTTGGACAAAGGCAGTGGTTAGAGCCAGAGGTGCAGACGCGAGTCACAAGGCATGGACTCGAGTCAGACACGAGTTGTTAATTTGACAACTTTAGACTTTACATATAAAAATGTAAAAAGACTTGCAACTCGACTTGGACTTGAGGTGGTTGACTGTAAAACACTTGATATTTTCCCAAAATCCAAAGATGAATTAATTCAGTTTAAAACTACTTCATTCATCCCTGAAGTGAAAGTCAGTGCAGAACATTTCTCTCGCTCCCTCTGTATACATATACATATATATATATATATATATATATATATATACATGTATACA
>JBAMYA010047320.1:0-10474 GCA_037176975.1 Arrhamphus sclerolepis
GGAATTGCAGTTTTGAGTGTCCAATTAGAGTGGCAAAGTTGTTCAGGTTTCACGGGAAATGGAAAAACTGGGGTCTAGGGTTGTAGGTTCTTTTTTTTTTTTTTTTTTTTTTTTTTTTATCTCCAACTTCATGTCTCACAGCAATTCAAAAGCAGAGCACTTGTCACTTGCACCTGCTTCCGCAGCTGGATTTTTAGATTTCAAGTTTACCCCAAACATTTTGAGATCACATGGAAGTATTGGCTAACTGCACCTTCACACCTCCTTATATGGTGGTCCCAGGTGAGTTATTTTAAATAATCCCATTTCCGAGTAGAAACTCATCCAGGAAGTATATCTGTCGCAGTTCCTCGACTGATCACAAGATGCTGGCTCCAAAAAAGAACAAATCCTCATTGATCCCCCCTCATGTTAAAATTGACAACTTTGTAGCAGAATGAAACATATTTACAGCATGGTACAAATGCTTTTTTTTTTTTCTCCATCTCTAGTTACATATCACATTCATGACAATTACCACATCAGATAAATTTATATTAAGCAATAAAGCTGACCAATCAGACGCCAGGACGTCATTTGATGTGCTTGACAGACTGCTAGCCATTAGCTCTGCCACTGACTTTTACAGGTTTGTCCCACCTCTTTGCAACATGGTGCAGTTTGAGGGCAAATTGGCTTCAAAAGCTCTCTGTACAAATCTATGGGTCACGAGACTGGATAGTTCATCCAGTATTTACAATCAATGGTCCATACAGAGATTTTCTTTCTAATGTAGATAAACATACCAACTATCATTACAGCTGGTATTATATCTATATGTGTTTGTGGAGAGAGTGGCTGAAAAATTCAACAGGATTATTGCCTTCACACCAGAAGTGACAAAGTATGATATTACAGAGTGCATTGGATTTCATGAAAATTAGGATTTTTGGAAACTATTGCATTGAGAAAGGACTTTTCAGACACCTAGTTCAGAATACTGAGACAGTGCTTTCCAATGTTACAAGATATATTTAGAAAAGGGATTTGAAAGCAATTAGAAACTGTTCCCTGACATTGGAAGGGCATGTTCCTCTTGAGGCCATAAAGTTGAGACATAAATATCAAATGACAAAAAGACAAGCATACATAATGAGGCTATCTTTCAGAGCGTAAAGTTGCAAGACTGATGATGAATTTGAAAATGACAATACCAATATGGAATTTGACATTGAGTAGGATTTTCTTTCAACATGTGTTAAAAAGAAAAGTTACTGTTTTAAACACATTAAAAATCAATTAACAGGTGAACTCATTAAAAAAAAAAATCAAAGAGAAAGATTTGAGTAAACAAATTTCTCAGTGTTTTATTCTTCTGAAACTACGATACATACATTTTATTTACAACTGCAGAGACAATCAAATCATGAATGCAGAAAAGAAGAGACTCCTGCAGTATGAACAGTGGCAGGAAATATGCAGAGTAGAACTGCATAATGTTCGCATCCTCTGTAGTTCATAGTGATGGAAAATAAACTTACTGTTAGTGTACTTGATTTGTTACCCCGAAGAGGATGTATAATCCTTCAGTTAAAATTTCAGATTTCATGAGATGTAAAATATCTGAGGTGTTTTCTCTTTTATGTTCTGTTTTATATTCTAATTATGGCTTCATAGAGCACAAAGACAAAAAAAGACCACTCTTGTTTTAACCCAAAGAATACACTATTATTCTTATCCTGAGCCACAGTGAGAGTGTTAACAGATTGACCTAACATAACAACTGCACAGAAAAAGACTATTACAGCTAGACCTCAATAAAGGCCATTACAATGTCAGTTTATAAAGTGCATCAACTGAACTTATTCCTGTTATCTCAAATAGCTGTAATAAAGATGGTCTCATTGGTGTAACACTGGCTCTAAGGTATTCTTATGTATCCATATCATCTCAGGTAACAGGACCTCCATGTCAAACAACACAACACATGACCTCATGTATTTTTTGTGGTCCTCCCATACATCAATGTGTGCTGTGATTGATATATCCAATTTATAAGTGAAAAAATACTATTGGAGAAAATAGGTCCTGTGAAAATTTATTTTAACTTTTTTCCCCCATAATTTAAAGAATGAAACAAATAATCAAGGTAAAAAAATAAAATAAAAAATCATCTTGCAAGGTGGGGCTTATTTTTCAGTTTCAGAGATCAGGAAGAGGGTTGATCAACTCTTTGAGTGATATAATGTACTAAAACCGAGTGCATTCATGAAGCATGGTTCGAAATTCCAGTTGGCAGTGAAGTGTAAGAATCCATCCATTCTTCAATCTATCTCATTTATTGGGCAGGATGCAATATGAGTCTTTGACAGATTAGAGCCACTCAGCTATAAAATAACTACATACGTCTCTATGAATGGATGTTTCTAGGGACAGGCCCTATCATCATGCAATTATGTCATGATTAAACAATAATTTAAGGGAAGAATGATGTAGCTGATGGTTAAAAAGTGTTAACCATCTCAAGTGGAGGGGAATAAAACCCAGCAGTCTTTCAGTATTGATTCATGTGACCACAAAATACAGTATGTTTTCACTGTGTGATGATCCACAATCATTTGTTAACCCATCAATCCAACAAGACCCCCTACTTTTGCTTGTTTTAAACTTTCCTTCCACCTTTTCTCCCTCTTTTTTGTTCGTTTTGTTTCTTTTATGTTTTTTTTTTTTTTTTTTTTTTAATTTTATGTCGTTAAGGGACATTCATTGAAATGACTGATTTTCTCGTTCTTACTGGGATGACTGCATCCCAACAGCATGACTAAAGTCACAGTCATGGGCCACTGGAGTGGGACTGTCCATCTGTCAGTGATGGGACGACAGGCTTCAGGCCTGAAACACTGTGCAGTCAATTGAGCATAAAAAAAATGAGTTCTGCTCCTTTCTTTCGTTTCATTGCTGTCATGTACTTTGAAAATGCAGCTGTATCATAATTACATTCCATTTCTTTCCAGGGAATCTTGAATAAAGGGAATAAAAGACATATTTGTTTAAGAATCTGAAAGACTTCTATTTATGACATTTTCTTAGGCCCTGCTCACTGTCGTCATCTTCAAGCACTCGGAGCATCTCTGTTTAAATTGCCTGTGAATTTAGTGCCACGTGTCATGACAAATATAATGACAGAAAGGTTTTTATTTGTGTAGTTGATGTGCACATGTTCCTTTGAATTTCTATGATCTCAAATATCAGAAAAGGTTGGTACAAGAATGAAAAAAATATTTTTTGTTTGGTTTTGTTTGTTTTTTTCACATGATCATGTGCAACAGTTTTTGTATTTGAGGCCTGTATTTCATTCCATGAAAAGTTGGGACAATAAAGCTTTTGCTGCTTTGTGGTGTTGCCATTTGATCCACAACAGTTGAGGGTTCCAAGCAACAAAGCATTTTAGTGGTTATTTTGCCCCATTCTTCCTGCAAATACATATCAGGGTGTACATCTGTACCCTCTTTGTTTTCAGTCATGCTTTTGTAATGTGTGCAGAATGTGGCTTTGAATGGTGTTAAGAAAACTGCATGAATATCCTCAGAAGAGACTGCATTTTGAAGGCACAAAACAGTATGTTGTTCAAAAATCTCAACATACTTTTCTCAAACAATGCTGCAATTTGTTTAGGGTAGACACAACCCCATACCCTGTTTTTCGACTTGCTGGTAACAACAATCCTGATCATCCCTAAAAATCCCATGGTGCTGGTTTATTCCAACAATGATCTGAAGAATACTGATTCATATTAACACAATACATGTTTCCAATCCCAGAGACACCAACAATACCTCTGAATGAAGCGAAGATAAGGTTTCTTATATACATTTTTAAATTTAGACGTTAATCAAATGTTCATCCACTCATTCTTGCACATATTGTCATTCTAAAAAAAACAAAAAAAACAAAAACATAACAAAGCCAAACATCTGATCAAAATATCTGATCACAGTCAAGCCCACACTGAGAGGTCTTATGAACAAGAAATTGTTTTATTTATGCCAAGCCACCCAAATAGCTACTTTATGAAGCTATTCACAAATAACTACAGAAAGAACTTACTAGAAAGCCTCAGTGCTTGATCACCACATGAAAAGTAACCCCTGAGAAAAACAGGGGAGACTGTAATCAAATTTGCGATGAGGCCGGCGGGGATACATTGTGGGCATATACAATATCTCAGGGAAACATTTGAAATTATACAACCTGGTCTCACAGCAAAACATGAAATAGGCACAGAACCAGAAACACCATTCATCCTGATGGATACACAAATTTAGCTTTTTTTGTGAGACCCAGCACAGCCTTCAGAGCATTGTAAAGCCATTGTACAATTTATTTGGTAGGGATGTAAGGTACATTATTTGCCATTCTTAACCCAGTATCTACCTATTAATTCTGAAACCTGACCAACCAGGGATTTCAGCTGAGATAGAATTTCACATGTCAGAACAGAGACATCTCCCAGTCATGAGACTGTATTCCTATGTGGAGTTACTTTCCACTTCCATAAAAAAAGGAAAGCCATGTTGATTCCTGTGCATGGTGTATTCCTGTGTATGTTGGGCAGGTTGTTTCAGAGCTTTAGTGCCTAGACTAGATGAAATATAAGCATGTAAAATCACCTCCATGTCATTTGAAATTTAAAAATGATCTAATCTTTGACGTGTTTCTCAGATAATAGAAACATGAGTGTACAATGTTAACAGGCCCTCTCAGGTTACTGTATTTGGTTTAAAATCTGCTCAAATCAAAGATAAAGCCTTTCATAAATCACATTGCGTCTCATTCACATATATGTGCATGAAAATGTTCCTACTTCCTTCAAAAAATAAGTGTGTGCACAAAATCAGCGTGGGATTTATGAAACCGGCCAGTTTTGTTCTTATCACTGTGCGTATGTTTGTGAATCAGAATCATTCTAAACTGACAGGCAAATACTCATAGTTTGTGATCATCATAGGCTACTACCACGCCCCCATTTCTCCATATAAGGAAACCTTTTTCCTAGAGTTGATTCATGCTCTCCGCGAGGAGTAAAGTAAATTTCAGTTTGTTAGAACCGATGGCACCAGAAGGTGAAAAAAAGAACTTTACAACCACAGAAACTGAAACGATTGTGTCTGAGGTGGAAGCCAGAGAAAGAAATACTTTTCTGGAGTGTCTCCTCAGTATGAAAAGGGGAAAAAAAAAAAAAAAAAAAAAACATACCTTAACAATAATAAATAATATATAACAAATAATAAATAAATAACAAATAAAAATGCTTGGACCGCATTACCACAATAACCGGGTCTGTTAACATAGAATCCCTGGAGAAGTGCACTGTGACCCAGATGAAAAAAGAAGAAAAAAAGTTGAGGCCAAAAGAAAAAAACACATTTCCATTTTACTGTTTTGCAACATAAACGAGTTGTGGGTGCTTCTTGGCCAGTGGGCCACAGAGTTAAGAATATGGCAGATGGCATTAAAGGTCAGCTGCATGCGGATGAAGTTTTTTTTTTTTTTTTTTTTTTTTTTTTTTGTTCATGTAATGCATTGAGTCAAACGATGGAGCTTTGATTGGAGCGGTAATTGGGCCTTAAAAGTTGGGCCCGACCCTGTCCCAATCCCAACAGAATTCAGCCCGATCCCGACTGGTATATTTTGATTTACAGCTTTTGAAAAGCCGAACCGCTCTACAGCTCGACATTATTCAAAAGTGGGCACGCACACAACTCTTTTGCCTTTTGTCAAGAATGAATCATTTATAGCCTACGTATCGCATCTTTTGCATTTCACATACCCCACTGGCTCATTATTTTTATTATGCGCATGGTCAAAACATTTCCACACCTCAGACTTTGCCAGAGGCTACTACTCATTTACAACGCAAGCCAGATGCGCAAGCTGGAGCGCAAACCGAGCCCGGCCAGAGCCCATGTTAATGATTGAAATTAAGCCCCCACTGAAAATCTTCGGGGAAAGATCTTCAGCTCTAGTTTTGATGCACGAGGAATGACTCAGCTCAGAGAGTGTTGTGAAATCCTGGTCTGCTATTTCTCTCTGCAATGTAGCTTCAATAAGAAAACCGAGCGTGGGCAGGACTTACACCTGGTGAGGTATGAGAACGAGTGATTTAGATGTTCCAGAGAATCACATAGCTGCAGTACATATACCTAGGCAAGTGGAAATGGCTTTTTTCATTTGTGTGAACACATGGTCTGAGGAAGTTCTAAATTTGTTTGCAGAGGATGAACAAATTTGGGAAAGAAAATATTGATGAATCCTGAATTTGTGCGTCAAACATTCACACACATAGTTTAGCACAGATTTGAGTGTACAAACTGTTTGTAAATGAGGCCCATTGTTTTTTAAATAATCTGGGTCATTGACTAAGATCTCATGAATACATGGGATCACGCCAGTAAATTATGTTCGTGCTGCTTGACCCAAGCCTAACCTCAGGCATGATTAATCGTGTTATTGTCATTGATAGAAGGGACTAGAGTTGGTATTTTCACTCCTGCAAATGACTGACTCTTGCTCTACACATCAAAGAGAAAATGCTCCGTCTCCAGTGGTGATTATGCAGCTCTGTGCCCGGTTCTGGGGCCAAAACTGTTTTATTTAACCTTTGGCTTTTGGTATTTGTCAGCATGCTTTGCCTTTATCTGCTTTGCCAGCAGATCTCAAAGCCAACTTATAGTTGTAAATTGCCAGCAAGGAATGACTGTCTGGCCAACAGTTTTCACCCATGCAGTGATTTATACTGACAGATTAATGTCTGTTTTTAATGCAAAGCCACTTGAATACAAAAAGATCATGAGTATTCTTTTCAGCCTTATCCCTGATGCTCAGGGACTTATCCTGATTCTCAGAATTGAGGTGTTTTTTGAAAAACTATTCTTTATTTTACACATACAATGAAAGGAGATATGCAAACACATCTATTCCCATTTCCAATTTTATTAATCCACACAGTCACTATACAACCAATAAGTCTTTTTTGATCACATCATGCACTGCACTTTAAAGAAATAGGCCCTGAGATGCTTATTCCTAAATGTTCATTACAAGAATGTTCATCTTTAACTTGACGGTGCTTTTTAAAAGATTAAAAAAGGTTTTGTGTTCTTTCAATAATTACTTGTTAATTGTTCCATTGATGCCACATTTTAATAGCTTTTGTTTTATTTGGGTATGGGTTTTGTGTTTTCAGGATTTTTTCTGGATTCCTCTTGTTACTTGTGGTACCACTTTTTTTTTCTTTTTTAGCCATTTCCTGTTTTACATTAAAGATCTATCTTTGTTTTATTACTTTGAATTTGACTTTCTTTGTCCTCATCCCTCTGATGTTGTGAACCTGTGTCTTGTCAGGTCCAGGCTGTTTATTTTTTCGTCTTTCCCTTCATCATTGCTGGTTCATACTGTGCAGTGTTGCCAGACTTTTTAGCTGATTTGGAATCAGAATCAGTCGAAATGCTCTCTGAATATTTACATTGTCAGTTTCAAAAAGTGACTATGGATCTATTGAACATAGTTCAACAACATCTCTAGTAAACTATGAGAGTTTGTTTGATTTTTGTATTTGGTTGTTTTTGGTTTTGTGGTAAAACTGATTTATAGGCTATATTATACTATACAATGTGCAGTTTATGAAGATAGTCCTGAGGCCCATCAGAATGTGAACTAGGTTCATAGGATAATTTTCCTTAGAATACAATAAGTTTAAGCTGCTGATACGATACTGCAACATTTACCATCTGGAAACACTGATATTGAACCCTCATTATGCTTTTCTCCCTGCTTTTGTCCTGGTCTCAGTTCTTGTTCTTGCTTTTGTCTTGGATTCCAGTCGTGCTGAGTGTAGAGGTGTCCTGACTCAAATTCCTGGGTTATAAAATGTACATGGATTACTCCTGCTTTCTGGTGTCCTGCATATGGGCCCTAACCTTCACATGCGTAACAGCTGTGTTTGGTTCACCTCTAATATCACTGTAATCATCTCCAGAGCATAAACCACTACGCTATTTCTATATATTGTATTACACTGGGATGTTAGACACTGCTATCTTTTTTGCAATTAGCTGCAGGATTTTAAGCAAATTGCTTTGTTCCATGTTCCTCATATTATATAGCCAAAATACTATGTTCATGTCCAAGTGTATAATAATATCGAGAACAATTTTGATTTCTGCTTTTATTCCTTTTCTGAAATCAAAATTGACACAATCCCAAAAATGTGAGAGTAAAATTTTCCACCATGCCACAGTGACCCTAACATTATCTAAAGGTTTAATTGAGACATTTTACTATACTTTGAAGAGACAAGAGGGATATTAAAGTACTATGCAATTTAATTCAGCCTCCCTCTATGCTGGACAGTAAATTATTAAAAATGAAAATACAAAAACTGTTTGGGAAGTCATGAAGAATTGCTTGCAGAAGAGAAGGTGAACACTACTCTGTCTCCTGTGTCACATCAACAGTTAAACGTCCTAAGATTGTGTTGGAGGTTCCTTTTCATCCGTGGACTCACTAACAATTCTACTCAAAAACACTGCCGTGAATAAAGAACAGTATCAAAATTTCCTTCAAGGGTAAATTGTCCTATTGGTTCCCAGGAGAAATTTGGAGATGATCCATGACTTTCCCAGCATGTCAGAGCACCATTTCACCAGGCAAAAGTGATAAAGCCGGGTCAGCGATCATGGTATTTAAATGTTGGATTCGTTGCCAGGGAACTTCCCAGATCTTGATGCCATTGAGAACAGTGGCCAATCCTCAAAAAAGAAAGTGGACAAGAAGAGGATTACTGATAACTGACTTCTGATCAATTCATGGCACTAATACAGCAAGAATGGGTTTCTATCAGTCAGGTTTTGGTCCCTGAAACTTATATTTACCATGCCATTTTTTTTTAAAGAAAAAACATTTTCAAAATGCTTATAAGTGGTTCTTTAGTGTACATGGAAAGCACCGTCTAAGAACACTGAAGTCGCAAAGTTGAAGAAGCCAAAATTGGCATCACTGCCAAAATATATCATTGTGGCTACCTCTGCAACATCCATATACAAAAATATCAAATCAACATCAGGCTTCACCATCCTGCTCCCTGTGAGCTAAACTGCTGCTTTCAATGTAATACCCTTAGGCAATGCTGATAGGGTGAAATATGCTGTAAAAATGCTTGCAAAAATCCCTACCACCCTTTGAGTCGATAGGATACCTTTTAAGCCCTTTGGAAGTTTATACAGTTGGAAGTTAACTAAACTGAATTTCTATCCATCATTCAACAGGAACAGTGAAGCTTGAATTGTAAGGATTTTAAGTGTATTTTTCAGTGAGGGAAAATTATGAAGGACATTATGAATTGCAATCTGTTTCCCACACAGTTAAAATACTTATCACTGAAAACAGAGTTTTCTTTCCTGCTACTATATCAGGAGGATCAAACATTTTCTTTAACATCTGGTGGGTTATTTAAAATCTATATAAACCACACAAAAATTAACTATTTGTTTTATATTATGGAGGTTTTCGTCATTTCATCAAAAGTGCATTGATAGACATGGGACCCCTGTGGCTTCTAGCACTAGGTTGCTACTGGCTATATTTTTCTACACACTGGTTTCAAAAACTTCTGAGTAGAAAAGCAATAGTGGAGAAATGCATTTAGATATTTTTCCTATGTTGCTGGTCTCTAAGTGGACCCTGTTTACAAAGCATTTTCATGTGGTAAAAACTGAAATGTTTAAACATTAAGTGGAAGCATCTTACATAGAAAGCTATTCCCTTGACTTTGTGAATGACTCTTTACAATCATTCATCATAAATTTCACTTATTCTGATAACTTTTACTTCATCCATGTCGAGTAACTGGATAAACCTGTCAGTCCATTGTCCTTTAGTTCATCATTCTGTTACACCCTTTTTTTTTTTTTAGATAATGGAAAACAGCAGATTAACTATCAAATATCCAGGGGGCATGGTGACGCAGTGGGTAGCGCATTCACCTCACAGCTAGAAGGTCCTGGGTTCAGTTCCTAATATGAGCTACCCTCACAAAAACATGCAGCAGTCTTGGGCTATATTGATTCCCAGGCTATACACTGCGCCCCCTGGCCAGCCGGGGCACCTGAGGGGATGGGGTTATTCCTGGCTGGAATAATGTGATCCTTCCATGTGGTACGTCCAGCCGGGGAAACCCCTCCCCTTGGGTGAAAATAAGGGCCTGCTCACTACTCAGGTACAGAAGGAGACCTGCAGGGGGAGTTGGCAGAGGGAGTGCACTGCCCAACTCAATGACTGCAACTTAGGTATGAGGACTGGGTGACATAAAATGGGGAAAAAAATTGTAAAAAAAAAAAAAAAAAAAAAAAAAAAAAAAAAAAATCCAAAAAACCAAACCCATGCCCCACCCACTCACCAAACAAAAGAATCAGCTCCCCCCGCAAAAACTGGCCCT
>JBAMYA010047321.1:0-10473 GCA_037176975.1 Arrhamphus sclerolepis
TTATTTTTTTATTTTGCCTTTGAATATATATATATATATATATATATATATATATATATTGATTCTTTTCGATTGAGGTGAAAAAAGTTATGAAGTTTTTTTATTTGTTTGTTTTGTTTTTACACAAACATCCCGCGGTGGGCAGATGGTTTCCCATTGGTCGGACATGTTTGAGAACGACATCTTTCTGACAAGCAAGTCATGGTTGCCAACGAGCCGAGGAGTAGTGATGGAGCAAAGGAGCTCCAGAAACCTACATCACTGACATCATCCCGTCCATGTACACACTTCTTTGCCCGCGATCACTCCAGGTTGGGGGTCCGCCGGGTCGATACCTGGTTAAACCCCCCGTCCCTGGACAATCTTGTCCTGTGCATTTACAAATCATCTTGCGCATTTGCGAATCATGTCCTGTGCATTTGCGCATCGTGCTGTGCATTCGTGCCTGTTGAGACTGTTCTAACTCCACACTACCCTTACTTACTTATAAATGAAATCTGTGCGCTGATCCCTCTGGACAAAAATGTCAGTTACTTTTTTGTTGAAGTCTTCCTTGTCTTCTTTCAGTTTCAAAAGTCTATCCGTCTCATAGATCAGTGACATTTGCTCTGCAGCTGCGGAGCAGAATCTCTGGGCTCATGACTGCCCCCTGCCATGAGGCAGGATTACTGCCTTCTCACTGCTGTTGTGAGATCGCTGAGCACAAGAAAGAGGTTACACACAAATGATATACATCAGCTAAACTTTTCTCAGTTGTTTACACATTTTCTGAAAGCATGCCTCATACTCTCAGAACTCTACACACAAATAAAAAAAACACACAATGGGCAAAACCCCCCAAAATGAAACATTACGTTCAAAACAATTTTATCTCTTCTCAAAATGGTATTTTGTTTTCAAATGACACTCACAAACCATCACAGTAATCATTTATAAAAACCAGTTGAACACTGATGTGCTCAATGTAAAACATTACAATGAATGGAAAACACTTCTCCATTTATCATAATGACTTAGACCTTTTTTTTGTTCAATGTTACACTTTTTATACTACGGAGAGTACATACACAAGTGTGTGTTTAGAATATTGTTTTTATACTCAGAATACACAATTAGATGGCAACCAATTTAAATATATTTCATTTTTCACACAAAAACTGTGTACACATCAGTATACATCCCAACCAACACAAAGTTGCACATACAGTGGTCTACATACAAAACAACAGAAGAATTTACTGTATACAGTTAAAGTAAAACAAACAAACAAACAAAAAAACTCAACAAGCAAACAAAAAAAGTTATACTGCATCTTCCCTTCTGTTTCGGTCTGGCCACAGCACCTCATCCACATCACAAGCAACGTTTTCCCTGGCCAAGCAGCGGGGGAAATATTGCCTTGCATGGTGTATCCAGCTTTGAAAAGCATCAGCTGCTATATCTCCACATGCCTCTTCCGTAGCTTGGAAAAAGTGTATAGGCATTTGTGGATTTCAGACATACACTTTCAATCTCAAGGCAGAAAAAACTTTTCCTCAATCAGATTGAGGAATGGAGACTATAGAGCATGGGTGCGCAGTTAACCAGTTACAAAAACCAGAGCAGCCCGGTGGAAACTTATGTTGTCCCAAATGACAACGTTCCAGAGCTGCACTGGGCTATCTATCTGATCTGGTGTAATGTCTGTGTTGTCTAAGGTGATCAGATGGGCAGTGCTGTAGGGGCCAAGGGTAGCATGGTGATAGATGACGCCGCGGTGGGTAATCGCTGCACACATTGTGATGTTCCCTCTGTGTTGGCCAGGGACTTCAACAGTGACATGCTGGCCGATGATACTCCTTGTCCTCAGATTATTTCTTCACAAGACACTGTCCAGTGTTAATAAGCTTACCTTATCAATATTTTGAAATTTCTCATTGTTTTCTGTTATTTTTCTTTGTATTTGTCATAATGTTATGGTGTTATATTCTAGGACCATATTCATGAGTTCAGTTTCCTGACATAAGATGTTCTGAATGAAAGGTGACCATCTTGTGGTCTTTCAGTTCTGCAATATAAATAGTAAAATACTGTAAATACCGTGGAGGAACACAAAGTAGGAATACATTTCCCAAATACTTGAAACATACTTTATTTTTTACAGTCCCACAGAACAGTCCACAGGCAATACTGTACTAAACTCACTGAGTACTGTATTGATATGCACTACTGCAATCTAGTGAGAGTAGATTTCTTACCTATTGTCATTCTGGAAAGTCCTAAATGAGGGATGGTACAGTGTACCTGCTCAAATGTGGCTATACTCTTTGCCTTGCCGATTGAGTTGGACATCTTTTCTTTCAGTTCTGCTTCCTTTATTTTCTAATGAATATAATAGAATAATATAATAAAATATGTTCAGTATGTCCAGCATTACTAAGAAAACCAACATTTGAAAATCAATAGAACAAATACAGGAAAGTATAAGATTTTTATTTTTTTTGTTAAGTGTATGAAAGAGTTTCATGAGTTCCAATTCAACACTCAGAGTTTCTCCATAACCCGCTTTCTGAAACGGACCCCAGCAGAGTTTGACCATGGAGCATTTTCTGATCAATGTTGATCATTTCACAGGAATATGGAGTAAAAATAGTAACGGGCATTTGTGGTCACACAGAGATACAAATTTCAGAAATAAAGTTTGGATTAAGTGGGTGAATCAGGTATGACTGCGTTTGTGTCTGTGAACAGCAGTACAGAGATGTGGGGAAATGAGCTGGTTCAAGCTGGTGTCTTTTAATTTAGCCGCTGCTATATCGACTCGATGCAGTGGTTATCAGAACAGCCGACTAGGTGGAGCGGGAACCAGGTCTCCTTTCGTTCAGATCACTGGTTACTTTTCCTCTATAACCCGCTTTCTGAAAAGGACCCCAGCAGAGTGTCTATGCATTTTCTGTTCAATGTTGATCATTTCCAGCTCCATCACCAGTCGCTCTCTCTTAGTCTCCATTCTTCCCTGGGGTCCATTTCAGAAAGGAGGTCCAACACACTGAGTTTCTACATGAATCGCGCCAGGTCTGTGGTCTGTTTTGTTTATACAACGACGACCACAGACGGGATAGCAGGTCTCGGGGGGGTTCATGTCTCTGTCAATTCAACTGCGTGTCTCCAAAGTGATGGAGTCGGAAGAGCATAAACCAGCCTTATGGTCCTTGGCCTTCCTTGTCCTCCCCATCCCACTCCCCTCCTCCTTTTACTCTCACTCGTCTGGCTCTGCCTCTGTTTCCAATGTTGGTATCCATTGCTCCAAAACAGAAGAAATCACCTGTTACCCTTTACTGTAATGCTAAAGCTCTGATTGCTAATTGTAAAGCTGTGTGACAGGTGTTTGCCTATGTGATGAGTCAATGTGCATAGTAGGGCAATTAACTTTAGAATTTTGAATGACAGTGTGTCCCTTGTGAAAACAAGAGACAAACTATTTTATCTTAATGATTATTCTCTATTAGGTCACAGCTCAGATGCCAAGTTCTTCAATAGTGGATTCAAGGATTCTTCCATTCTTCCCGTTCTGTCCCTTCTTAAGTCCACGATCTTCTCCTTGGTCTTCTTCACAATGATGCAGAGGTTGTTTTCTCTGCACCAAGCCTCCAGGTGTTAAACCTCCTGCCTGTAATGAAATGAAAACAAGACAAAGCATTTAAAAGAAGATCATTAAAAACATTAGGTAAAATGGTTTCCAGGCCTGTTTTAAAGAGGCTCGTGGTCTGTGGAGCCCTCACATGCAGAGGCAGAACAGCCGAGGGGCAGCACAGGGAAAGGCAAGAGAAGAAAGTTGGCGTTGGAAGAACGGAGAGAGCGTAAGGGACAGTGAAGGGTGAGAAGGTCTTTTGAGTATGATGGCGCATTAACATGCAGGCAGTTGGAGGTGAGCAGAGAGATTTTGTAGGTGATCCGGGCAGAGACGGGAAGTCAGTGAAGAGATTGGACAACAGGGGTGATATTATCATGTTTATGCACTCTCATCAGAATCCTGGCAGCACAGTTTTGAATACTGTAATTGCTGTATGTTCTTGCCAGGAATCCCAATCAGAAGTGCATTACAATGGTCAGGTCTGGAGGAGCATGGACGAGCCTTTCTGCATCAGAAAGGGAGAGTATAGGTAGAATAAAATTTTGCAAATATGCTTGATATGGCTGGATGTAAATTTATAGTTTTACATATATTTTATTTTACCTAATGAGTTAAAATGATCAATCTTTGGTCCAGACAAACAATAATGAACTACAAGTGTCCACAAATACTAAAAATACTGTAAGCTTCCTGTGAATACAACTCTAGAGTGGTCCTGCACTACTGGCAGCCTGTAGCAGCAGCTCTGGTCAAAATGAGTCTTTCTTTGCCTATTCCTTCATTCCTTCAAAACATTTGTATGTTTTGGTGTTGATGGTGATTTGCTAAATCAGTTTCTGTTGGTAATTCTGGCACTTTTCTTTTCAAATTTTTTTTAAACAAATCAGAATCAAGCACTAAAATAATGAGATATGAATGTAGCTTTACTTTTTCTTCTGCTATTCTGAATGTTTAAGCTTGTTTCTGTTTGAACTATATTTAAAGCCAAATGCCCCTGAAAAACATGTACCTTTTTCCGTAAAATCTAATTTCAATTATCCAAATTGATGTATCTGACCCACCCCTTACTTGTGCCACAGAAAATTAAAGTACAACATTTGGAAATGGTGAATGTTTTCTACTCATTTCAGTGAAACGCCCTCCTTCTCTGCAAGTAGTGGTTACGGACCAGTTTGGAACATGTTGAACCAGTAAACAGCACTGATGCAAAACAGTACAAACACCAGGATATACACAATGAGTGGCTTTACATGGCCAATTATGTTTGTCTCTGTGTCAGTTTAGGAAATGCACCACAAAAGTATTTTTCACTTCAACATTTGGACCACAGAAAACTGTGGTTACAAAGGAATGAACTTAATCAAACAACTTGTTTGCAGAAAAAGCGCTCCACACATCAGCTGAACTGCAGCATTAGTACAAAACATCATCGTCTTATTTTCTCTTGGCGTTGCCGAACACCACCTGTGTTGTCAGCATGTTGTTTGTCTTCTGAAGCTAAATAGTCAGCTGTGATCTTTTCTCACTGTGGGTGCTCGGCTGTGTGTGCCACACTTTCATCATGGTAACTGTATTCCCTGTTGAACAAAACAAACCTCTGCCTCAGGGTTTTTCTCATGTCTAAACATAGACCCGGGAGGATCGTTTGATGGATTGCAGAGTTCCCGAGGTTCAGCCTCAGTTCAGTCATGTTCTTTTGTACATCAAACAGCCAGTTCGGCCACTCTTAAAAAGCAAGAACTCAAGTATGCCACATTTCAATAGATAAGTTTGGAATAAATGAATAAAATATTTTTCACCTTGACGTTTTATTTGCTTCTGGTATTAACACTGATAAGATAAAGGGAGTATCAAGTGCTTAAAGAGGACCTGTTATTGAAAAATGATTAAATTCTGTGGTTGAAGGATTTCTGAAATGACGACTAAATAAAAAAAAAAAATTAAAAAAAAAACAGACAAGGCACAACCCAGTCACAGACTCATTCTGAAGATATTTCATTGAATAATCCATTCAGATTTAAAGGGTTCTATGACATCACAGATCCAGAGAGGAGAAGAAATGTTCAGCCTCTTCACCTTTTCTTCAACCAAACTTTCGTCACATTGAAAGATGCTCAAAATGTGGCATATTGTTAACAATTTAGAATGGGTCTACGGGCTATACAAAACATGTTCATGATGCTTTTTGCACAAAATCACTCTCACATAAAGAGAGCTCACCAGCTCTATTCTTGCTAGTTTCATTACCTTTCAGAATGAGCTGTTTAAGGGCTTTGTCATTTTAATGCAAATAAGCTGTTGCTGGCCACGCCCCACCTAGGCCAGAGCACTCTGGGTAATGTAATATTTCCATGCAGTCACGTTCAAAAAGTGATGTGATCTCAGGGGGGTTAACAAATTATCGAGCTGTAGAAGACACTTATCATCAGTGATATTGTAATCTGGACACGCTTGTTCGTGTTTTGCCATTTAGCTCAAGCTAAAAGTAGCAACAGTTCATGGAGCTGCCAGGTCCTGCTCGGGTTCAGCTCTGGCGTGACGTTCCACAGGAAATGTACATTTACTTTGGGTAAAATTATACAGTGAGGGTACAGCAGCTAACGTTAGCCTAGATTACAGGCTTTTACTTGATGGCTGCCTCCATTGAGGGTAACATAACATTTAATTAAACTATAGACAACATTTCAACAAACATTAATTTCAGAAATTATTGAGCTATAAAATGACTCGATCAGCTGTGTGATACATTTGCGATTTGGAGTGTAGAAAACCACTCCAAGCAGATGTAGGGTTATTGTAATGTTAGTGTTAGCTTGTGCTAAATGGCAAAACTCAAGCTTGTTCATGCTTAACAACAATAGAAACACAAAACTTATAATTTGAAAGAACTTAGAACCTTCCTCATCTGCTGACTTGCCAGGGACAGTACAGATACTGTCAGGAGAAGTTTTGCTGGCTTATCCTGCTGTTTATTGTCCGAGATTCTCAAGCAGTCTGCCTTGAAGTGGTTCACACACACAACAAGATTGTTGTTGGAACATGGCCATTGAAAATGAAATGGAGCCATGCAGTCATTGAGTTCTCTTTGGCTGGGAGAAGATGTAAGGGCTTGTATTGTTCTTTGCAGCCAACAACACAACACTTCATGTGTGATTTGCCTTCACTTGTGGCCATACTTGGCATCAGTGCTTGTAAAACCAGTAAACCAAAAATGGTGGTTCTTCTACTAGTCTAGTGGTGGGGGCTCTGAGAGGGATTGACAGTTGAGGGGTGGTGCCAGGACGTCTTCCCTAAACTGACGTCACACTAGGGGAGATATCAAAATGGCTCATGAGTCCTGACACCAAAATCAGTGGAGATCCACTGATTCACAGAAAATTGATGGTTTGTTTAAGTGCTTGGAGTGTTTATAGGAGCAGGAGAGACCTAAACGGAAATACAAAAGGACACTAAAAGTTATTTTTGCATAATAGGTCCCCTTTAAAGTGTATATTGGGGGGGAATTGTATCACCCCTGGATCCTCAAACAAGTGATCCCGAACAAAAAGACTGGAGTAAATTACTTTTTCCACGTTCTTCCGAGCCTTAGTTGCTCTGCTTCTGGTCAACTTTGCTGCGTGTGGCAGTCACAACCTTAGTTGTTCTCATTATTAGGATAAGATAAGGGAGACTTTGAGTGTGATGGTTGTTTGCTGCACAACAAACTGGTTGGAGCCAGTCGCCAGACCATCAGTCAATGCATTTCAGTGGCTACATTGACGGAAATATTGAGAGATACTGTTCTCAGCCACAGAGTCTGGCTGTGAGCTTCCTGAGCAAAGAAGCGAAAGGTAAATTTATTCCTACAAGTCTGGTTTCATTAGTCACAAACATTTTGCTTTATCGCTAATTTGCACATGACTTCAGTTATATCTTTGTGTTGATGTTTTATGGGTCAAAGAGAAAAATGGACACATTTACAGCCTCCTAGTTTGCTAACTAGGTGCTATCTGTAATCAGATTATGACTCAGCTTTCATACTCAGGAGGAGAGAATCAGGAAGGACATCAGTTGTAGAATAAAAAAAAAACAAAAACAACAAACTATAAAGTTTACTGAAATTATGAAATAGATTTGCATCTGAGCACGGAGTCAGAGGTGATCTTTATTCATGCTACGCCACTGTAATCAGTTTCACATGTCCATGCATGGTCATCAGCAAGTAAAAAAATCTGAAAACAACTTTGTTGCAAAATGATCACATCTATAGTTCTGTACATGTAGGCATTTATAGTTTCATTAAGTTTGCTGTGAACCAACCAGTTTATAGTAGCAGTTTAAAACTACCACTGCCAGATACTGAACCATTCCTATGAGGCCACTCACAGCAAAAATGATGACGGCTGCTTGTCATTATGGTAAAAGTGAACCAACTCATGTTTATTTTTCTCAGAATATGCTTACTTTTGTAATGTCTTTTTTGTTGCATATCTTTATAACTCATAATGCTACAAATGTTTTTAGTGTCCTCTTTAAGTAATATACACTTTGATTTATGGGTTTCTTTTCTCCTGCATCTTCACTTTTTCAGTGACCTAGAACTAAGAATCATTGCTAATTGTCAGTTTCTTAAATTGGCTAGTCTGCTGTCGCAAGTCTGTTTTTATGCAATTTCATCTAAATCTGAGTCCCCCCACCCACCCACCCCAAACCCTTGACTGCCTACCAGATTGAAGCAGACAGGTCATGCCATGTCTTCTGTCCTTCAAAACATTCAAGAGGTGAGGTTGAATGGCTAGATGACACTGGAGGCAAATACATTTTCTACGTTAACAACCACATTGTCTCTATAACTGGAGACACCCCTCCATCAGGAATCGTACTGTTAGAGACACCATGCCTCCACAGGAGTCAACGGCAAATTCTGAAGGTACCCTTATACTTGTTAACTTGAGAAAAATAATTAAACTCTTGTTTATGTGTACCCATAATAATAATACTAAAAGTAATAAATGGGTAATAAAGTGTGGAAAAAATTATAGTTGAGAAACTGTGGAATGAATGAAGAGAGAATGGCTGCAAGAGGCTGGGGGGGGGGGTGTAAAGAAGGAATGTGAACACAAGTGAGGATTTTGAGAAAGAAGAAATAGCTGCATCATTTCATAAAGAGGATGATTATGCTGTGACTGGATGAAGACGCAGACCTGACCCACTGAGATCTGCTCCTGCACCTTATCCAGACCAATTATTAACTAAAACGCAGACACTGACTACAACTCTTATTTATCTAGATCTGAGCTAGTGTGGGGCCACAGCACACAGACTTGATAAAATCCCTGCAGCACAGTGATCAGCTGTACCCCCACTGACGCTAAAATATTCAGGATACAAAACAAGGAGCTGTGCCAAACAGGGAATTAGTAGTAAATTCACCCCACCTAAAATGAGAAGCCTGACACATGACAAGACTGATCAGTAGCCTATGATTGAGGTCCCAAATCCAAATCCAGGAAATAATGATGGGTCGACCATGGAATACTGATGATGTAAAAAAGGCCATCAAAGGCATTCATCACCCTAAAGAAAAAAATTGACAGTTTGTGGAGGACATAAGGAGACTCTATGACAGCTATAGAATGGACGGACTGGAAGTAGAGAGCAATCAGACATATTATCAGGTCATAATGTGTTGTGTGTGGAGACTGGACTGGCAGAGGTGATAATGGTGAAGTCCTGCAATATGATGGAGCTGACTTAACCTGGCAATTTTCAGATTTGATAGGCAGAATTGAAGCCAAATATAGACAAAGAGCAGATTAGAAATTAACCAATGCATTCAGAAAGATGACATGTATCGTAGCAGACTCAAGGAGTAATAGACTCAAGCAGACATTTAATATTCATAGTGGGATGAAATGATCAATAAGACTCCCCATATAAACAACAGTTTAAAAATGCATTCACGAAGGGTTGCCTGCCACAAATTAGCAGCTTCATCATTAAGCATATGGTCACGCACCACACAGCCAGATATAAAATATTAGAATACATCAAACATGCAAAACAATATTTAAGGAACATAAAGAACAATAAAGAAAAACAGGTGATCTTTGTTGTGAGCGAGGGTTTCTGCTAATCTTGTTCCAGGAGAGGCTGTTCCAGAACAAGACCTCATCCTGCAGTCGGAGGACTGGGTGCTGTCAAAGTGATCAAAAGAAGTAACTGGGCGAGCCCCCACTGGGAAGATCCGTTCCAGGTTCTACTGACAACCCCAATGGCAGTAAAGGTTACTGAGAGAACTCCATGGATCTACTAGACTTGTAAGTTCTCGAGACCGGTCTTGGTCTCAAGACCAATTTTTGTGGTCTTGGTCTTGTCTCGGCCTCAACAGTCTTTGGTCTCGGTCTTGTATCAGTCTCAGGTCTCTCGGCCTTGCAATGTCTCAGACTGACCAAGCGGTCTCAAAGGAATTTTGACCTATAATATCCAGGCAGGCAGTTTTTTGTTTTGTTTCGTTTCTTTTGTTTTTTTATCTCATTATATGCCCCCTTCAAGTGGCACCAGTCACATGAATTTTGTGTCACAGACGGCGTTGGCACTAATCCACTCATGCCCTCACTCCCCCCCCCCCCCCCATCTATTTATTTTTGTTTCCCGAGAGTATTTGGTTCGTAAATTTGTTGATGGTCCCTAAGTGAACCACCATGTGTGAGAGGAGGGAGCAGCAGAGAACAGCTGGCCAAAATTAGAGTCCCTGAAACGGATCAACAGTGAGCTAGACGCTACTAACTCCATGGAACTCCGGGTCTCCCAACTGTTCTTGTGTGGTCCACAGACTTCTGCAATCATCTGAGACATCTCTGCTGGGACTTCACTTCCTC
>JBAMYA010047322.1:0-10473 GCA_037176975.1 Arrhamphus sclerolepis
CACCCACCCACCAGTCCGTACATCCATCCATCCATCCACCCACCCACCCAACCGTCATCCTTCTGTCCATCCATCCACCCATCCACCCGTCCAAACATTTACCCATCCATCCATCCATCCATCCAACCACCACCACCACCACCACCAATCCCACAGAACCCTGTGTGAGGTGTACATCTGTCATCTGTAGAAAAGTCGAAGGAGCAATTAAAACTCAGGAGCAGCACAATCAGTCATCCATTCACAACAACACAACATATTTGCCTGAGATTGAGACCCTGTGCCACTGGGCACACCCATGCAGCCTCCCAACAAGGAAGACCCCACCCCCCCACTGTCACCAGGGCTTGAAACTTCCCATCTCGACGATGCCATCCAAAGCAGCCCATGAACCAACCCCTGGCACAGGCACCCAAACCCCCTGTCCAAGCAGAGGTCAGCCCCGAGACACCAGAGCCCATCATCCCACACCTCAGCCCACACCAGAGCAGCCCGTGCACCTGACCAAGGGCCAGTGGCCACCACAACAGGACTTCCCTGAGAACCCCGCCCACTGCTGGAAAATAGCTCCACCTGCAGGCCACCACAGCACCCACCAAGCCAGACACTGGGCTCCAAATAATGCTATGTTGCCTGTTCTGATCTTTGCTTTCATTTCTTTTCCTGTGTTTTCCCTTATTTTCTTTTGCCAAAATAAGCTGCCACTTTCAGTTGACTTTAATTTAGTTGGTCTAGATCAGAGACAATAGCACTACAATTATTTTATGGTCATAGAAAGTCTCTCCTTTGTCTCCAGGCTCAGTCAAACACACTGCTTTATTTTTGTGCCTGTTTCTTCCTCTAATGATGCTATACAGAAACTAATGTTGGAAAGGGTGTCTCTTTTGCTGGAGGTATGAGCCAAACACACACCTGCGCTCCTTTCAAGAGAGGAAGCTGTGAAATGACAATGGAGCAAGTTAAGCTGTCACATGGCCAGCTGGTGCTGACTCTCAGGCAGCTGTAAGGGACTGTGATTGGCAGCTGCCCATACACATGTTACTATAGCAACAAATAACATGCACATATTCATACATCCACAAAACCTGTGACACAATATATGATGGAAAATTGCACTTGATTACACTTGCACACTTCAATCATCATAGACAAGGCAAGTATCCAAATTCATGATGCACTCTATAACTAAAGGACAGATGTGCAGATGTGTGTGTATAAATAAAAGATAAAGCCATGGTATATATTAATGGTACTTAGAGCACCATCCCCATTTCAACAAAAGCTGGGTTCCTGCATAAAATGTAAATAATGACAACGCAATGGAAAGAAAATCATTTACATCACAAGCACAAAGAGATAACATCAAAGGCTGAAACATTTATGAAAACATTACATCTCTAATTGGATACCAGCAACACATTTAAAACAAAACTTTGGAAAGGGCCAACAGCAGACAAAGATAAAAGTGCAATGCTGATAAAAGATCTGCTGGAGCGCGTCACCAGTTATTAAGTTAAGTGGCAGCAGGTTGGTGACATGTCTGGGTTTAGAACGAGCATCCCAGACAGCCTGAGCCTTTCAGATCTAAAAGTGAGGAGGGAACTGAAAAACTGGTTTTACACTTTCAGATGCAAATGTCTCAACTTGAAAAGAATAATTTGGGATTTCATTGTCTACAATACACTGGGCCATTAAGATATCCACCAGATGCAAATATTGTACAAAGTGGAAACTGAAACAAAATTTTTTTTTCCAACATTTGACTTATCCTAGGCTACCCACCAGCAGCAATTCAGTTTATTAAAATGAATAAACAAATAAAACAATACCACACTTCTTTCTCTAGAAAAAAAATGTTTGCGGCGCTTGATAGTTTATAAATAAATCTCCTTCCAGTTAATATGTGATCCATGCATATTTTTACCTTAAGAAACATTTACTACACAAATAAAAGATATATTACACATATCATTAAGTTTCTTGAAGATTTGTATGAAACCGTTGCCTCAAATGCAACATCTGCTACTCTCTCCTGGATCTTCAGCTTTTCCTCTTTAGCAATTCACGCATGTTTTTATACAGCAGGAGTATAGGTTTCTCTGAAATAATAAAACAAGCGTGTGAAGACATACTTTTGTCTCGGCTATCTGTGCCAAAAGTCTCATAATTTGTTGACAGTGCTGCTACACGGGTGAAGGTCTTGAGATGAAAGAAGCAACATTTTCTCTCTGAATGTGGTGGGAATTTGGTAAAGTGGTGAGGTTTGCATCTGTCAGCAGCTGAACTCCAGGTTCTTTCAACTCTGGATAATGGTAATGATGTCATCTCATCCTTTCCTCACTCCTGAGACTCCAAAGTGTGGCCAAATTTGCCTTCATGAAACACAGGTCTAGGGCAGTTTTTTACCAGGATTTCATGCTATTTCATATCACTTGCTACTCAGAAATAAGCAGTTTAAACAGAAACAGTGTGTCATTCCACATTATTACACATGATTTATGGACATCTATGGTTTGATTTCTTTGCATGTGTGAAATCTATGGATCGTTACCAAGACCTGGTGAAAGTCAATCACACCTTTAGAAATATATTTACTGAGAAAAATGGTGACGTGTTCAATACTTATTTTGCCTGCTATACATATAAATATAAAACTAAAACTAAATAAGAACACTGCTTAATATGTGTATCCTGTTGTGTCCAATATCCTTACTACAGTAAATAGTTCCCATACACTTGCTGACAATGTTGTTACAGACTCTTCAGCAAATTCTGGGATACATTTTGGTTCTTTAAGTCAACAACATGAACATAAAGCTGTTGTGTTCATACAGAAAATATTTTTGACTCTATAGAAAAATCACATGTAATGAAATTCATTAAAAACAGAAACGTGACAACAGGGCAACATTAGGTTCCACATTATAGTAGCTTTTCAGAGCTAATTTCCAGGTAATTAAGTTCATTTTTCACAATCTATGTTCCCTTTGGAAAAACAAGATTTGGAAAATCGTGCATTTTACAGCTTGCATTTTGCAAATCTTATGTAAAGCTCATTTTTGTGCTGTTTAGTAATTCCATTTATTTGTCCAAATGATAACTAAACCATATTTCTTTTCCTAATTTATGCTTGTGTGCACAGTCTTGTAAATACACTGAAATAAACACTCACTCACATTGGCTCTCAGCCACAGAGACAGTCAGTAATCAGGTCCAGCTGAATCATTGATTCATTTTCATTAACCCATATCAGATCTCTTTTTAGAAGTACACTCCTTCCTCCACTTTTGTCTTTGTCAGTTTCTCATTTGCTTATATGTCTATGAAGGGAAGTACACACAGTTTACACAGTAGTGTTCACACTACACAACTACTCAGTTGATCCCGTCGGTTTAATTTAAAAAATACTGTTATATTGGCATCCCATATGTTGAAAACTGCTGATGACACTATGTGATGCTCTAAACTCAGCTTCCAACGTTCCTTAGAGAACACCCAGTTTGAAGCCTGGAAAGGGGCAGGTAGCCTGCTGCTGATCAATTGTTAGGTGTCATTTTGGTCTCATGAAGTCAACAGCGTGATGGAAAGGACTGTTTAAATACAAACTGCCATTAACTGATGCCATATCTGCTGTTTTTGTCTCAAAAGTGACAAAGCTGCATTCTGATGTTTAAATGCTTTTTGAGAAAATATTTCAAATACAAATTTGTGTCTATTGAGGAGCAGGAAGGGTCAACCATTCAGAGACAAAATAAATAAATATTTCCAGTGGTTTCACTAATTTAACTTTCTCCACATATGCCTTTATACTCATTACTGTCCTCCCATGGATGAAAACGTAAAAATAGTTATTACCTTCAAGAAGAGATGAAGAAGTCACGTTTACCTTTAGGCTTAAAATCAAACTGTGTACAGCATGTGAACGTGAATTTCCCATATGGGACACTAAACAAACTAACCAAATAAATAACTAACCTTGAAGAAATGGAGTACTTTTTAGGATGAACATCTAACTATCTATCGAGTTTCTGAAACAACACGAAGTACTTCCATTGTGGGAGAATGGGGTAAATCATAGCTGTCATAACAGACAAAGGAGGTTTTTGGAAGGACAACAGCTGATAATTAGTTTCAGGATGTATGAATATATGTATGTTTTTGATCAAAAAGTGAAGGTGTGTGATTTCCCTCTGAAGTGAGTGAATGTTACTAAGACTCCAGCTGTATCCCTGCTGCAGGGACCACTTAGAGGGCAGAAATACTTTATGCAGCCACAAACCAAAGGCGGATGACAGAGGAGAGTAAAGCATGCAAACTATTTCAGAAACAAGATAAGTGTCTCCATGATTCAATTCTCTTGGAATAGAAAGTAGTGGTGGTTTAAAAACACTGGAGAGACAAGAGATGAAGTGGGCCACATTATGTTAGCAGTGTGAGATCTGGGAGTGTTGTGGGTGATCAGTCAAAAACATGTTGACCCATAAAAAGATGCTACAGGTTTTTTGTGTTTTTTTTCTAGTCAAAGCTATTTACAAAGACCAGTGCTAGTTTGCCTGGAATCCCGCATTTACGTACTTTCATCTACAAATAAGCAGATGACTCAAGTGTAGCTTGTTTCCTGTGCAAACAATCTGCATCAAGATAACCCTGCTCACATGTTAAATTTTGAAAAATTCAGCTAAAGCATTTGTCTGTGGACAGAAAACACAACTACTCTGCCTGCTGCATTAAAAATGCTCCTACTTTTGAAGGATACACATTTTTTTTCTCTGTGATCTTCATGAAATGTCACAAAGTCAAAGAGTTTCCACTTTAACCATGTCTTTACAGCTCTGTTCATTGATGCTGAATTAGAGGATGGAGACAGCCAATCAGCTTTACTCTACCTTTTTATGCCATGAGGCATTTGCCTTATGAAACTGATGGTAAAGGTTTGTGCTACCCATTACCAAAGTGCAACAAATGCAGTGTGACGTAAAGTTGGGTGGTCTCCAGCACAGAAAACATTCATGGCTATAACCTACTGTCAGTTTCTACAGACAGATGCAAACCCAGAAAATGAACTCATTTGAATACAAACCAGGAGAATCATGCACTTCCTCTGGGAATCCATATAAACTACCACTATTGGAGAAATGATTTCCTCTCTCTCCAGTGATATTGTGATATACTATCATAGAATTGTTTATCACAAAATTCAAGAAATGCTTTCATGTATTCATATTTAAATGTGTGTGTATTTATACACACACACACACACACACACACACACACACACACTGTAAAGTATTCTTTCTTTTTTTTCTGACATAAAACTAACGTTAGGAAGGGTGGCGTCGACTGGCCATGTTGGATGTATTTCTTGAAGGGTCCCTGCTATAAGGAGATCTTCTGTAAGTACATATGCAACAAGACCAGCATCAGTACCATTCAGACGGTAACTCACCACTGCGCCTCTGCAGTAAATCTTGAGCAGATTTTTTATTTTTTTAAACCCCACAACAGGGTTTACACGAAGCCTTTCATCCTCTCTGTTTCTGTCCTCATACAGTACAACAACAGACCCATCCTTTGACATGCAATCAAAATGATAAATGATAGCATCTAACCTACAGTCGCATCATTGTCACAATCTGTGAGGTTGTTGTGTTACAGCAGACTTTAAGGCCAGTATTCACACACCCTTTAGTTGTGATAGACATCAACTTGTTGGAGATGTCTAAAACCATTCCTTTGTGGAGATTAATCAATGTAAACATAATAGGTAATTAATGCGTGTTGAAATATCCTTTTTACTGAGATGAATCGTGCTGTTTGTATTTGCCCTGCGGAACTCAGGGGATTAGAATATTCACTGGATGCAGTGTCAGTGCTCTCTATCCCTCACTGTCCTTAAGACACTCTGTGACCGTGCTCAAGATTTGCTAGTGTCGTGGCTCTGCATTAACGGCTCAGCTCTGTGTCGAGCCTTTCCACTTTCTCTTCAGCTCCAGTTCACCAACATAATAGCAAGACATCGCGAGTGTAGGTGGGGTGGGGGTTGGCTGATGGAGACAGGAGGCAGTCAGTGACATGTTGTTTTTGTGCACGTGTGGTTAATGTTCTAATGTTAATGTTCTAATGTTAATGTGTGCATGTCATTCTCCACTTCCCTTCTTGTCTTTATGACACAAAGCGCTCACAGCTATCTGCAGATGGATGATATATTGTTATGTTGCTGCAGCTGATGTATAAATAATGGAATGAAATTGAAAGTAAGTAATCATGAAGGGTCTGTCGTCAGTGTATCCAGAGCACATCATGACGCAGCAGAGGTCACTTTGCATGTCTTCTGTGGCTTGTCTGGGCGCCAGCAGTACAAGCAGAGGACAAAGGTGGTGCAACTGTGAGACTCTCAGTATCTACCAAACATTTTGTCCTCACTAATCTCTAAAAACCTCATTACAGAGGCCAGGGCTTCCTTTTTATATAATTTTCAGGAATGGCGGTATTCCCAATATCCCAGTTCCCAACCTGATATTTTTCATTTACCATGTTACAGCACTGGACTTTAAAAAACAAACAAACAAACACACACACACACACACATATATGTATGTGTGTGTGTGTCTTAGATGTGATAACAGCTGATTGAGCTGTCAAAAAGAGAAGAAGAGGAGGTGCCAAAGTTGTGCAACAGGAGCAAAAAATAGATGAAGGAGGAAGATTTGACTACTTTTTCTTTTCAATTATTGTGGGGAAAGTGGGATCACTGGCAAATAGGGTGGAGGAACTAGGAGCTCCGATAAGGACACAGTGGCGATACTGGGAAGAGGATTCTGTATTATGTTTCTTTACTTCAACCGGCCTCTGCCTGTGAGCCTGGATCTGGATTTTTCTCCTCCACCACACAGATCTTGACTCTGGATCACTGGAGCATTGTTAGTAAGATGCTTTGAGAAGCTTGAATAAATTCTCTTTACAGTTCTGAAACTGTGTGAAAATGTGATATGTTTTGTAGGTTCTGCAACATGAAATCTCTGTCATGTATAATCTTGAATTTGCAGAGGCATCTTTAGATTGATTTTGTTTTCCTTCCAAAAACTGTACAATATTAGTATTAGCACTTGGTGTAATTCCAGATCATTAAGCATTTTTTAAATTCAACCAGTAATAAGTCCACAGTTTTTTTTCCCCTCTGGACTCAATGTTACATTATATTTCTTGTTATAAAACTCTTGGACTTTCATTGATAAACACTATTCAGTACTGTATTATTTTTACTTAGATAAGTTCACATTAACGTTTTGGAGACTGTGTTGTCACTCAAGGAGTCTCTTTCCTGAATTTACAAAATATGCTTCCCAAAAATCAGTGT
The DNA here is from genome assembly GCA_037176975.1 of Arrhamphus sclerolepis. Taxonomy (NCBI): domain Eukaryota; kingdom Metazoa; phylum Chordata; class Actinopteri; order Beloniformes; family Hemiramphidae; genus Arrhamphus; species Arrhamphus sclerolepis. The sequence goes on from JBAMYA010047322.1 coordinate 7,358, forward strand.
CAGTTTTAGATCTGCTATCTCTTCCATTAGTAACTGGAGATCCTGTGAGTCATGCTGTTGATTTATCTTCTCATTTCTAATGAGCTGAAGGCTGATTACCGTGTAGTTAATAGCTCACTGTAATGGCCTTGTATAGACAAGGTGATTTATGAGACATGGTGTACAGAACAGGACTGGCCAAACAGGTTTGTTTTCAACATTGATTAGCTGTTGTTAACCATAAGGTTATTTCATTCAGCATATTTATAAGGAGGTATTTGGGTTTGATTTCCCTGTAGCCTGATATGAGTTGGCTCCATCAAGAACTTAAAAGTACAGTCCTGCAGCTCTTGAATGCCCCAAGTATTCCATTAATGTATTTCATTAAGCCAGTAATTAAAAATGCATACTGTCACCTCTACAATCCAGCTGTAGATGGAGGAAATAATTATCCACGACCATCCATATGTCACTGTTAAGGACTGATGTACAGCAGACAATGATTGCCCTTATTAGATCTCACATTACCTCCTAATATCCAGTTTGAGGGCTGTACACATGCTGAACATCAGTGCTGTAACAATGCAGGTTTTGATTATGAAAACTTACACATGTATTCATTTTATTAAGACTTCATATTTACTATATCTGAAATGGTTTTGAGTTTATTAAGGATCAACTGTGTGTGTGTGTGTAAACACTCTCAAGGCAGTGAGACATGAAATGTCAAAGCATGTTACAGGATTAGGGATGGCAGAAGAGAAACAGGAAGTGTCTAGTTGGATATGTGGCCTGTGCATTTAAGGCACCAAAACATGAGTCACTGTTTACATTGTAAGCAAAAGATGTAGTTAAAAAAACAAACAGAGCTGCTTGACTTCTTTAGTTAATGCTTGTAAAGTGGAGCCACTGAGAATTGTGCACAGCACCTGCTTGGGAGGGAATTTAAGTTTATGCATGTTTCAAATTTCTGTTTTTATCCACAGAATAGTAGATAGTATTGTCTCTCAGTTATGGAACAATTCCTGTTTCTTTCCTGTTATAAAAAAGCTAGAATACATGAGTTGTTTTTTTGTGTTTTTTTTTAGCTACACAGCATGATACTGTTTTTACTATACCATGGAACTATCAATGTTAATTTTGCTTTTGCTGTGCCTGGCACACAATATTCCGATCCTTATATTAGCTTTTAAACTGGAATTGCCAGCAGAGGTTAAATGGAAAGGCATAAATTATAAATTAGACTTTGTGCCACCCATAAAAACCGTAGACGCCTGCAGCATGGCTGATTTCATTTGGTTTCACTCCACTTAATTCCTGTTTTTTTTTTTCTTTTTTTTTTTCTTTTTACCCCTCCCAGTCAGATCCCATTGAGACCAAGTCCATCCAATGGCTGGTTACCAGGAAGCATTGTTTTCTTAGGCTCTCTGCTGACTGTGTAAACAAAGCTTATCTGAAACTGAACCTCTCAGGTGTTTTTGTTCAGACTTGAGAACCCATATGGAGTGGTTGTAAACATAATTTCGCCTCTCTATCACACAGTAAAGACCTTTGTAAAAAAATAAATAAATCTGGAAACATGACTTGAGCGTGTACATAACTTTTAATCAAACATAACATCAATTCAACCAATATGCTCTTCTTATGCAGCTTTGAAACACACTCTGATCTGACGTTTGGCTATTATTGAAACTGGGAGGCAGAGTCTCCCCTGTCATCATGGAAAGAATAAAATATAATAATATAATAAACGCAAATTGAATGGTTATATTTGTCCAGTGGTTTGAACTATAAACTCATACATTTAACTTAAACTGTTTTGATTGTTTTTTTTAATTATTTATTTAAAAATCACTGAACTTTCACATTTCCAGTTGGAAGAGACACATGGTGAGGCAGCAGCAAGCTGAGCCTCACCTTGGGTTGCACAATCCCTCACAAACTGGTCTCTGCCATCAACGAGAGCATGTTACTGTCTCTCTGTATGTCACGAATCAGATGTTTCAAACGTTTTTAAGATATGCCCCCTGATTTTCCATAGTTTAGCTGAGGTCTATAGTATATGTGTGTAACCTGTTCCGTGTGTTCAGTAAACCTACGAAGGCAGTGAAGAGTCACAAGGTGAGGCTGCAGTTCTCCTGCATCATGGTAGGGGGCAGTAGTGAGCAAAGAGCTTCTCCTCTGCAGCTGCAGAGCAAGAGTCAGTGATGAGACTGATAGACTTTAAATCTGAAAGAAGGAGGACGTTTTTGTCCAGATGGAGCAGATGGACTTCATTTATCAGTAAGGGTAAGACAATAATAAAGTTTTTTTGTTTTTTAAATGAAATGTGCATCATGTTAGCTACAGTGGAGAATGCTGGTATGAAACATAACCTGTTAACTGCTGCTGATTAAATGATGAATTATCTACTCTGTGGGGTTTAGATATTTATCAACAATCTGCTCTGCTTCTCATTCAGCCTTCACTGTGCAACGGGTGGCTAACTGAAGAATCTAAAATATAAAACACATTTAGAGGTCTTTCACAATTTTTTGTTTGCTACATAATTCCATATATTTAGCTTCGTAGTTCTGATGTCTTCGGTTTGTATCTACAATGTAGAAAGTAATGAAAAGTAATAAAAATTAAGAAAAACCATTGAGAGAGAAGGTGTGTCCAAACTGTTGACCAGTAGTGTGTTAAATCTGATTCTGATGGAGTCGGTGCCTCACCTGACATGAACCTCAGCACACTTTAGGCTCTTTTTTTCTCTCAGAATCAGAAAACACAATTTCTGGACCTACAGAAGAAAAATTCATAATAATTGTAATCTTTATATAAAGATTGTAATTTGAAGATTATACGTTTAAAAGATTTTTGTAACATCTGTGACTTTACAGCAAAACTTTTACGTTTTGAAGAAAAAATTCTCTGTCTCAAAATTTGTAGTTTATGATCTATTTTGTGAAATCTGTGGTTTTATGGCAAAAAAAAAAAAAAAAAAATATGATGCAGGACAAAAATTCTTGTTTGTAGATCAAAAAGTCCAACTTCACAATAAGAATTTGTTTTTTTAAAAAAACAAAAAAGTCATAATTTATTTTAGAAATGTAACATTTTCTCCCCAAAATAAATAAATAAATAAGAATTATGAT
>JBAMYA010047323.1:0-10472 GCA_037176975.1 Arrhamphus sclerolepis
CAGTCTCATCCCAGCATGGAGACCTTAACTACAGCTGTCATTCCCAGTCTCATCCCAGCATGGAGACCTAAACTACAGCCGTCACTCCCAGTCTCATCCCAGCATGGAGACCTTAACTACAGCTGTCATTCCCAGTCTCATCCCAGCATGGATACTGTAAACTACAACCATCATTCCCAGTCTCATCCCAGCATGGAGACCTTAACTACAGCTGTCATTCCCAGTCTCATCCCAGCATGGAGACCTAAACTACAACCATCATTCCCAGTCTCATCCCAGCATGGAGACCTAAACTACAACCGTCACTCCCAGTCTCATCCCAGCATGGATACCGTAAACTACAACCATCATTCCCAGTCTCATCCCAGCATGGAGACCTGAACTACAGCCGTCATTCCCAGTCTCATCCCAGCATGGAGACCTAAACTACAACCGTCATTCCCAGTCTCATCCCAGCATGGAGACCTAAACCACAGCCATCATCTGGACCTGTGAGCAGAACCACTGAGACAGAGATCCCTCTGGGTTTTCCTGCACCTGCAACTTCCTTGTCACGTCTCTGGTGAGGATGATGATGAGGAGGAGGAGGATGATGATGATGATGGGAGTGGAAATGTGCAGTTCAGGCAGGGAGGGGGGTCGGGGGGCCTGGAGGTTGTCTCGGTTCCTACCTGGTAGGTCTCCGTGTCTTCAGGAAGGACTAACGGCTCGAGCATCAGCTGGAAGTCGGCTCGCATCCTCTCCTCTCTCTTCCCTCAGCGCCTCTGACGCGCGTTCTCGTCCGCGCGCGGGTTCGTTCCGGGCGCGAGAGGGCAGGTCTGGTCAGGCGCGGCTGACGTCACAGACGAGTCTGCGTGTTCATTTGTTTGTATTATGTGCCGATCATTGATAATAAAGATGGGGGGATGGGGGGATTCGATCAGAGGTGTCAAACTCTGTTTCATCCTGGGGCACATCATCACCATGGTTACCGTTAAAGGGACAGTTTTGTTTACTTTCTCAGCCTGTTTTGTGGTCAGATTTCCCGCTACTTCCTGGAGTCATTTATTAGGAGAAGAAGAATAGGTCACTTGTGATGAAATCTTAAATTTAAAAAAATCTGCAGCTTGTATCATTGTAGCTATAAAAGCTACAGTTTTTTCTCGTATCACAAATGTCAAAAAGCTGATTTTATTTTCTTGGAAAATATTGTAAAATGGCAATTTTCGCAAAAACTTTTATCATAAAATTGAGCCGTATGTGGCTATAAAAATCGTTTTTTTCTTGCATAATCACAAATTTAAAGATTTTTATTTTCTTGAAAAATGTGATATTGTGAAATTCTTCAAGTTGCATCTTTTTTAGGTAGCAAAAAATGAAAAATAAACAAATTGCCATAAAATACAAAAATTGTGACATTTATCATAAAATTTTAACTTTTCTACTAAAATCACAATTTTCATAAAATCCCAAATTTAAAAAAGTGTTTTACTTTTTTCTAAAAACGCAAATTTTGTTTTACTATCACTACTATCAGACTATCACAACTTTTTTTCATTAAAAAAATGTTTTTTGGTCACAAAATCACAATATTCATTCAAAAAAAAGTACATTTTAGAAAAGGTTTTCACAAAAATGACTAACTTGTTGTAAAAATCAATTTTCAAACGTTTCCTAAATCCCGACTTTCTGACATAAACAGTTAATCCAAGTCTGAATCTAACTCCACGCTCTGTTATCATAACTTGCAGTAACATTTGGTGTTGAGCAAAAGAAAAAAAACAAAACAAAAGGATGCTTTGCTTCTTCTTCGGATGCATTAGTGCTTTCGATCTCGGTGAATGCAGATGCCACACCTGAGGGAAGCTTTCACAGACGACAGCAGACCAGTGAGCTTCTGGGAAGTCTGGTACCAGCTCTTGTTTCTGGCTCCAGCTCGGTTTGTTCACAAGAACAGGAACTACATCTTCTGCTCTTCCTAATAAGACACAAGCTCCAACAACGCGGTCTGGGAATCTGAATTATTAACAGTTCGCTGTCTCGTTGTGCATTTTCAGTTTCCATGGATCGTCGGCTCAGTCAGCAATAACTGCTCTCTTCAAAGTCTGTGTTTCGTGCTTAAATCAAAGAGAGTTCGTCCAGCGGGTCGAGGAGCCGAGGAAGAGCTGAAGGATGCTAAAATGGCTCCAAGAACAAGGCAGCTGACACATTTGAGAGTAATCTGGACTACCTTTGGCACTTAAGGCTCAGTTCAAGCAATGATAAGTGCTATGTGGGCCAGATGTTATCAGAGTTCATGACCTCAGCCAGACTAGGAGCCAGATGTTGACTAGGCAGCCATATGTCTGCTGAGTCAGTTATGTCAGTCAAAGCCAAATGTGGGACAAAAAAACCCTGTAAATACGGGCCGCTTTTGGGCCAAATGTTCTTTACCATCCAAGGATGCCGTCTGATAGTGGACTGGGTGGATGCACATGATTTAACCCCTCATTCAGAGCCATTTCTGGCTTTGGGCAGAGATATAGCCCCCTATAGCCACTAGAGGGCGCCTCATAGTTGAAACATCAGAAGTTCCAAGTCAGATGTTTCAACTGGAACATCCTGAAGTTGGAATACCGACTCAGAAAGTCGGAAAACGTGCGCGTACTGACATCAAAATGAAACACAGCGACGACTGATATGAACATAATGAACACTCGGTTAATTTAACTGTTTATAGCTGTTATGTTCTTATTTTATTCACATTAACTCAGAAGTTTGGAAAAGTTAATTTTTCAAATTTGCAACTGGAATTTTATAAATATATAATTGCACCATTGCAAAAGTGAAGGACTTGAAATTTGAAGTTTCTGACTCGGGACTAGACAGGACTATCCTGTCTCGACTCCAGACTTGCCTCAGGACTTGCCTGTCTTGACTCAGGACTAGACTCAGGATTTGCCCGTCTCGACTCAGGACTAGATGCAGGACTTGCCTGTCTAGGTCACCATCTCCCAGCTAGAAGATAACCTTCTCTCAGTAACCTAGGCTCCGCCCCCAGCGCCAGAATGAACTTGCGATGGGTCACCAACAGATGGTGAGCTGTTCACTTGATGTGATAAAAGTGTTCTGGGTTAGAAATCAATAACTGCTTACCCTGCCTTTAAAACAAGGTTTAAAAAAAGCAACTAGATGAATGTTTTCTGAAGTAAACATGCTCTCTTTACTGGGAGTCACTCAGGTAACATGTCATACCCAAAAACTCCAGTAGATGGCAATAGACTCCTGTAATGACCGTAAGTTGTGTTTTCTGTCCACTTTCCTGGAATTGGAAAGTAACCTATGAGACGCACTTGGTGCTGAAGCATGTATGGTGGAATAGGATCCTCTCTAAAATCTTTCTGGAAGCTTTAAACTTTATTTATTTTGATATGTTCCCTTTTTAATGAGGTGATCTTTGATTACAACTTGAATCTTTGACACTCCTGAAAAAAAAATAAGATCCTTCTCTGTCTTTGTGTGGCATCAACAAACCTCAACATGTCAGTAAGTAGGAAAAAAAAAAAGCTTAAAACAGTTCATTTTTGTCAGCTGCACTTCCTTGTTTTGGACACTAGATGGAGACAGACGTCCACATTTGATCTGAATTCAAACCGTTACAGTAAAAGCTGTGAAAGACCCGTCTCTCACTTCAGACTTTCACTGGTGCTGATCCTTGACCAGATAAAAACAGAAATGTTTGAAAATAAAGTTTTGAAGTCTACAGGACAGACAGATCATGGGATCTACACGTCTCATATGTTGATCAGGTGAACAAAGTATGGTGGACAGAAGACCAGAAAGGCTCACAGGATGATTTGATTTTTTTTATGTATTAATTGTGCTGACAATAGCCTGTGTTTGGCCCTGAAGTCACATTATACTGGATTAAAATTAAGAAGATGTGATGTTAGTGTTGTGACTCAGCATTATCTCAGATGTCATGTGACTGTCATTTATCTTTACCAACAACAGCTTATAAGTAAAAACCCAAAGGAAAAGAACAAGGGCTTCTTAGATGATAAAGATGCCGGGTGATGCTGCGAAACATGGGCTGCTTTAGTGTGCGTGGGACCAGGTGAGCGCCAGTGCTGGACAATAAGTAAATTAATGTGGTTAAAATAATAATGAAAAACCAAAACCTCTTAATCTAGCAGCAGTCAGGTACTCCAACCCCTTTGTTTTGTTTTGTTTTATTTAGCTGTGTTCAGTTATCCCTCACTGGTACAAAAAAATCTCCACCTCCTGCAGTCATCATGGATGTAACATGTAACAACAGAAGAAAAAAAAAATATTCCAGACCATAAATATGTTTAATTCAGCTGCAAAGTTTGACCTTTAAACATGGAGGTCAATGGATTTGTTGTTTTTTAGCCAGCACCTAGTGGTCAGTGGAAGAACTGCAACAAAAACCGAATTTCTGGACAAACTTTAACCTGGAAGTGAGACGGTTCCTGCTTGGTGACATCACAGGAGGTTTGTCCAGCTCTGCTTTGTCTTGGAATTAGCAGGACACACTTTTTTTTTTTTTAAAGCCACTGGGAAAGTATCCGGCAGTGACATCAGGCTTGTGGTCTTTTACTGATGGTCCCTAAATGAGAAACTGAACTCAGATGTCAAACATAAAACTAAATCCTCAGTGTGTCACTCCATGCTGTCCTCTGTTCTACACATCTAGACCACATACACACAGACTTAATAATTTTTGTAAAAATATGAATAACCATCATGGTAAAGTTGGTCATTTAGAATGAAAGCTGGACTTTTAGGCTCTAAACTTTTATCATGGATGAGGCACAGACAGATTTTCTTTTAAATAATCCCACAGAGTCAGCTGCTAGTTTGAAACATTTTATTAACTCTCTTTTTAAAACACAGCTAAATCATTTATAAACCATTTCTCTGGTCGGAATACAAATGGAAAAACACAGGAGGAGGGAAAAAAAGAAGAAAGAAACCAACTGTATGTACACAATAACAACACTGTGTTGAGGGAGAAGCGTTCAAGGCAAAGCTGACATCCGTCAAATATATTCAACTTCATACTCTGAGCCGGTACCTTGAAATATGAGTGTCTCATACAAACTTATGTTAAAAAATAATAATTAAGCAAATATCCTATTTAATCACTTTATGTACCTAGTACAAAATTAAATAATAAGAGTGAATATTGACATGAGGGGATAATTTGACTAGACAGGTTCATAAATAAAAAGGGAGGGAGACTAATTTAATATGTAAAACAAAACAATATATATATATTTTTTAACCTTCTAGAGGTTGATACAGAAATCCTCAGTTCACATTAAAACACACATACGCATTCAGTTTTCTGCAGGAGCCACCAGGGGGCAGCACTGGTACACGTTTTACCCCCAGCAGGCTTCGTTCACTCTGCAGGTTTGAGTTTTACTCTCATAAATCTGATATTTTTGTGTGTGTGGTTATTCACATTAGTATTTTTAACGTGACCTGTATTAGACTGAACTGGCTGCTGGTCTGAAGTAAAATGGACGCGCAGAAAAACGAAGTGACGTATGAAGTCACGTACGTAGTGACGTACGAAGGGAGTGTACGATTTTATTTCTTAAGTCTTTTTGCAGCAAAAGCCAATATAATTTAATAAAAAAAATTAGAATGAAACTAAAACGGAGGAAAGGAGAGCAGAAATTGATGATTCAGATTTAGAAAACTTTATTTATCCCATACGGGCAATTCAGTTGACAGCTTCTCTATGCTCATTGTAATCGAAGCTCTCGCCAACACTGAAATAAAAATAAATAAATCCCACTTAAGTTATGTTATTAGTTGCTGTTCATATGTTTGTTTCTTTTTTTGTAAATGTTATCTTAATTTAAAATACAATACAATAAAAAAAAAATACAAAAAAAAAAACAACCCCAGAAAAGAACAACAAACAATTCACACACGAAAAAAATCAAATGAATTCATGCTGAAGTCGGCTTTTGAAACATCGGATGTATCAAATTTAGGAGACTGATGTGAAAGTCGTTTTTTATGTCATCTGAGCAAAAACCAAAAAACCATTGGGGTCACGTTTGCCTGCAGTGTGAACGTAGCCTGAGAGAATTAACATCATAATCAGGAGAAACGAGAAAATACTGTCCAACGTCACCGTTGTTCACCATTATCAAACACCTTCAGAAACGCCATGAGTCAGCTGCACTGTTGGTTAGCATGTGGCTAACTTAGGTGCACATTAAGTCAAGTTTGACTGTAGTGTTGCGTTAAGCTCAGGTTCAGCTTTGTGGGTGAAATCAGACACACTAATGAAACTACAAACGTCTTCTGAATTTCCCAGATGTTAGCTAAAGCGCATACTTTTTTTTGCCAGCTACCAAAGCAGATGCTGTGAATCGAAACATAAATGTCTCGTTATACTTCTCCGACTCCGTAGACACGCATTGTATCCATGGAGACATGAACCTTTCAGACTTCTCACCAATTCTTCTCAGCAATTCACCGCCAGGACAATAGGTGGCGTAGTGTTTTTTCCCAAAGACCAGCCTGCTATCCCATAGAAGTCTGTGGTCGACGACCATAAACGTTTACAGGATAAATAAACGGTAACTGACTCTGAGCTAAACCTGGTCAGGAGCAGTTTTGCTTCAGCATAGCAAGTTTCTTTGTCTCCTCTCCTTCATGAAGCTGAAACTGGTTCAGTTTAATCAGAAAACTGATCATATAATGATCATTTCGGAGACGTCTGAATGATGTCATGTCACATTTGCATCAGTAACATATATTGAGGATCTCAACAGATAATAGTTTAATGTTGTCAAACCAGCCATGACATGGACTCATGACACCCTGACTTTTTTTTAAGAGCATTGGGTCATTTTTTTTCTTACAACTTGACAAATAAAAACACAAAAAAAAACCCAAACAACTGCAATCTTCTCCTTCTGCGGTGGTGCGAGTAGTTAGCTAACCAAAAACAGACACGCTCTATCCGTAGGGTCGTTTTTCCAGGATAGTTAGTCGGAGAAGTATAAACTAGGCTTAACTTCTGGGTAGCAGCGTTTACTACGAATTTAAGATTTAGGATTTGGATCCGACATGGCAGAGTATAAACCAATTGTTTCATTTTTATTTTACAGATCTTCCAACTAAATGGAAGAGTAAACGTTAGCTGAATTAGTGTGTCGGTCTCATTTCGTCATCTTTGGACGTAGTGCAATTGGCCCACTGTAAGTGTTGCTTCCTGCTCCAGGAAAAAAAAAAAAGAAAAATCACAAAACTTCAAACAAAAAACAAAAAACAAAACGTGAACAAGCACATATTTTTTTCTTTTTTTAAATGCAGCCAGTGCATTTATCCATAAGCATGACAATAAAACCTTCAGACACGTAAAGTGAAGGACACCGAGTGGAACGAAGGAAAAATGACACAAAAAAAAACTACGATAAAGAAGTAGCTTAATCATAAACAGTGTTGCAGGTTCTCCGTACGGAGAATGCTGGCGTGTGGAACCACGGAGTAGCGTCTCCGTAGCGTCAGCCAACCAGCGGCCGACTTTGTTAAGTTAGTTCAGTGGGGGGAGGGGGGAGTGTGTAGAAGTGGCAGGGAAACAACAACAACTTCAAAGTGAAGGTTTTATCGGGGTGAAACGTCTCCGACGACAAACGGGCAACCTCCTCTTTTACCAGGAAGGTGAGCAGCGCGCCTGTTTTTTCTTTTTTAACAAAACGACTATAAAGTCATACAAAGAGATGAAAAACAGCTGTCCTAAAATATACAGCACAAAGAGCCAGAGGGGACAGGAGGAGCAGACCTCCGAGGACATCTGAAGCTGGGGAGACGTAAGAGGGGGGGAGGAGGGGCCACAAAAGGTCCTCGCCAGCCGAAGTACAGGATTGTCGTTTCCCTTCCGACACAGGGATACTTGGTTTGGACCGACGTCGTCCGGGTCGTCTTCATTCTGGTCTAGACTCTGCTTAGCAGAGTGGATCTGTGGAGAGACGACAGCCGTTGTGAGTTTTGTTGCAAAAATGATTGATGAGATGTTTGAATTCAACGGGACAGCATGACATCACTGAGGCGAGGAGACTCTCGAGCACGTATCTTTGTATGTATCTAAGTATCTTTTCTTTGATCTTGTAAATATTTCATTCTTTTTTTCCAAACAAAGAAAATTCATGATTTTAAGACAAAATATAAAAATTTGCAATTTTTCGTCATATCTTCATATGAAATTTTACAACAAAAAGTCTCGGCCTTGAAAACTTTGTCATTCAACAGAAAGCCACTTGTTTTTTTTCCTTGTTTTTACGATAAGTCAAAATTTTCATTATTTTAGGTGATAAAGTCTGAATTTTCCGTTTATTTTCAAATCGAGGCGTGCTGAAGGAACACGAGCTGGTTGATCCCGACCAGAAACTGGATCTGAACGTGGGAACGTCAGGGAACGCCGTGGTGGAGTCCAGAAACTAAATCTGACATCCTGGTTCAGAAAGCAGAGAATTACCACCCCTCTGGTGGTTACCATGGTTACCATGTTGATGATGCGGCCCCGCTTTGGTTTTCACGCCTTGTTTCCACAAACCCTCGCCAACAGGAAGCTCATTCAACCTCAGAGAGATCCCGGTAATCTCATGTAAAGTTCTCTTAGAGGTAATTTACTTCATCGGATGCTGCAGCTGAACCATAGAAACACTAGAGGGCGTGATTTCAATCAATGAATCAATTATCTGTTTTATTCTGATTATTAATTATTATTTGCGTCCACTTTCGTCTAAATATTTCTGGTGATAGTTTATTTGAACTTATGGATGGAGATGCATGAAAGTTTCATCAGAGGAGGCTCAGATTAGAGGCCTTTAAGTTTTAATAAAGGAAGAATTTTTTCAGCCTCGGTGGAGGCGTGTCATCCCAGGCTGGCTTTCGTTTAAAATATTAATTAGGTTTTTTTGGGGTTTTTTTGGGAGACCAAGAAGAACCTCACATGATGCTGATGAGACTTGCTGCTCTGAAAAAGCACGTCTTTTAAAAGATTTAAGGGCAGGTTAGGTGGTCCTCTGAAACTACTGAAGACCCCGTGAAATGAAGGAAATGATGTCGCTGCAGCGTAAAACACTTGCGACTGGGTCTTTGTTCGTCCGCTGATGTGACGACCTCCCAGATACCGGGTCTTCTCTGACATCCAGGCAAATAAATAATTGATGTTAAATGCATTATTTCATGCAAAAAGAACAATAGAGGGAATAAAAGGTCGTTTGTGAGGCTGGAAACGCACAAAAACATTGAAGTACAACATTTAAAACTTTGATTCAGACTGGTGCACATAGACCTGATAACTGTAGTAAATCAATTAAAACACAAACCGACCAGTAACTAATGGTTCAGCAGCAGTTAGTTCCTGATAATTAAGCGACACGTTGAGGGCTTTTTCCCAACGAAGATGGCGTCCAAACACCAACACCCAGCAGGCGGGCGTGGTTGGTGTTATGATCTGAAACTGATGTGTGGATGTGTGCGCCTTTAAATCAGCGCGAGGTCGCCGTGGCAGCGTGACCTACATCCCTCTGGATGTGCCTGGTCAGCGGGGAGTCGGAGATGTGCGGCGACAGCCGTGATTGAACGACCCGAAACCCCCGGAGGTCGAGCGTGGAGTGTGTGCACAAAGAGATGAAGAGGAGGAGGAGGAGGAGGAGGAGGACGGGGGGTCGTACGCACCTCAGAGACTTCCATCTGTCCTTCTCCATGTTGTTCTCAGGACTTTCGCTCTCGTAAGACGACAGATACAGCGCTGCAACGAGAAAAATCAAAAGGGACATCTTTAGTTCGTCTTCACTCCTGAAGAAGTTTTTTTATTTTTTTGCGACATGAAAGAAAACTTTTAAAGCTCTTAATATTCACAGCTGCGGCTCTGATTAGTCGTTCCTTCGTTCCACCTGGAACGATGAAAGCCCTGCGGTTTCGTCTAACGGATTAATGTGTGACCTCCATCGCTCTGGTTCGAAGAAACCAGCCGTGATTGAAGGACTGGACACACACACACACACACACTCTCGTGGTGTGTTTCTGAATTGAAAATGACACGCTCACGGCCGGTCCGGTCGCGCTTCAGTGTCGGGAGGATTTCACAGACCTCGCCGTCTCTCTCTGATAAGAACGCGATAGCGGCGAAGACGGCGACACACGACTTTGATGTGGATTAAAGGAGGCAGAACCTATCAGCACCGCTGGAGTGTGAGAGGCGATAACGAGGCGCACGCGGATTTGAGGCTTAGAAGGAAGAGAAAGTCCTTCTGTATCTGTATTTTATTTTTTTAAACAAAGACGACAAACCAGAGGACGATGTTCAGCTTCTCTGGAGCGAGAAAAGACGAGATTTTAATGCGACGGCTCGTTTTTATTCAGTTCTGACATCAGAAAGTGGAACAACTGAGGTGGAGAACAGCTGATTTAAGGTGGAATAACTGAGGTGGAGAACAGCTGATTTAAGGTGGAAT
>JBAMYA010047324.1:0-10472 GCA_037176975.1 Arrhamphus sclerolepis
TTTCATGTTTTTTAATTGCATTACAGGAAATAAAGAACTTTATCACAATATTCTAATTTTCTGAGACAGTCCTGTAGCTCAGGTTTGATCCTATAAAGACCATTTTCACCGAAACAAAACACAAAAGAAACCAGCTGCTACGTTCCACAAACAAAACCTGCTATGACATGAAAGATAAGAAGACACTAATTGGCCATCCTTCCATTATCTTCCACTAATCCAGGTTTGTGTCATAGATGTCGAGATCTTCTTCCCAGTCATCTCCTCCAATTCTTCTGGGAGGACATCAAATTTAATCTCTCTAGCATGTCCTGGATCTGACTCTGGGACTTCTCCTGGTTGGACGTGGCTGAAACATCTCCCTAGTGAGGTGTCCAGGAGGCATCTTAATCAGATACACAAAACCGCCTCCTGTCAATGTGGAGGAACAGCAACTTCTCTGGATTTTCCACCGTATCTCTAAGGACAGTCCAGACAATCTGTAGACGAAACTCAACCACTTGTATCCGGGATCTCATTCTTTCATTACCACGTCAGTTGGAAAGTACTATGAGAAGTTGAAAGTTCCTCGAATGAACACTAGAGGCTGGGTCCAAAACCAGAATAAATCTCCATGTTAAAATGTTCAAATATGCAGTGGAATTATTTATACCCTCATAACCAGACATCAACTACATGCAACAATCATTTCCACCAAAACATTTGAAACGTTAGGTGTTGCTGTGGATTTCCACTTTACCTCTAGAGCTTCTCCAGAGTGTTTCAGATGAAGCAGACGTGAGCAACGACAGATCGTTCAAGGACCTGCAGTCAGTTATCCTGCAATTTGCGATTAGCTCTGCTAATCCTGGTTTCAGCTCTGGCAGCACTTGCTTCAGATATGGTTCTGGTAGCGACACCAGAAGATGGGGATGGCAGATTTGATCAGAGTGAATATAAAGTGAAATTAATAATCACCCTGGGTTAACATAAGCTAAACCACCCAGGCTAAAAGAGCTAACTGTAACTGGTGGGTGTGTTTCAGCCAGTTTCTCAGCGCTGCTCGTTCCCACTTTCTGCAACATGGTAGTATGATAAAAAAAAGGCTTTGAAATCACTACTTAGAGGCCAGTGGATGACATCACCAGAGGGTTCATCCAGATCTCTATGTAGTCTACGAGTCCAACAGACTGGGCAAATGACTGGTTTACACCCTGGACAGGTTGTCAAAGACAGTTGGAATACGCTCCAGCAGATGTTGATGACCCTGCACAGGAATAAGGATAATAGATGTTGGGGCATTACTGCTTTAAACACACAATTTAAGAAAGGATGGGTGGAAATGTGATGGACTGGCCAACCATCCAGGATGTACTCCTGCCTTTCACCCAAAGACAGCTGAGATAGACTTCAGCAAATCTCCTTGATAAGAATTTACGAGTATAGATAATGGGTGGATGCATGTAATAAAATATCTAATTACTCCAATTTTATTCAGTTTATTTAACTGTTGTATTGTCAATAAATCAGTCAGTTTAATTATTTGTGATATTTGTCTGTTTCTTTTTTTTAATTGTTTTTTTTTTTTTTGCCTTAACTTTTACAAATTATCCCAACATTAATGTAGCTGCTTTAAAAGTCTTACTTTAGAGTCATTTCAAGTAGCTTCAGTTGCATTTGTGATCTCTGACACTGTAGGACCTCATTTTATAACCACGTTGTAATATGCAAAGTGCTTACTGATCAAGATAAATATATTTAAAATGTATTCCCATGTTTAAAATATGGTTTACGGGTATTTGCAGAATAAAAGTCCATATAAGGCATTACAGCTGTAAAGAATCATGGCAATATTCATGTTACTCCTCCTTTACTCCTCGTTTTTAAGCTCGTTTTAAGCATGGTTGGATACAGGAGATTTTGTTTTCTACCTACGCTGCTGCATGTAAACACTTCAGAGTGTTTTGGACGTGTTAACAAGCTAAACTAGTACATCCCTTTCTCATTCCAGTCACATTAATCAAAGGAGAGACCAGCTGGACTGGCTATATTGCGAACTTTGCCTAGCCTGATAGATCAGAGCCGCATCTAGACAGATGCAGGGTACAAAAATGAGCCGTAGGGCCTCCTCATTCAGGAGACAGCACTGTGTCTCAAACTGCCTCTGCACAGTTAGTATTAGAGCGACACAAACTAGTCAGTGGGAAAGTGCTGTGGAGAGACAAATATATAACGAAAATGAAATCCAAGCAGAATTTGAATATGCTGGTGTGCTGAAACACCCAAATATTTTGTAAAATGTAACCATTGGTAATTATTCATCCATAACTGTACATAATCATGTTCAGATTACTTCTTGAATAGCTTCCTTTATCGTTAGAGCAAGTTTACTGGATTTCTCTTGTCATTTGTGAATGAGATGGACCTCATCTACCACAATCAGCTCTATTGTCATCGTGTTAAGTCCTCTCAGGGACTCTCTAGAAGGATAGACTGATTGGCTCCAGTTTGGGGCATAATTAATGAGCTCCAACAGTGGGGAGCTAAATGAGCTGCTCAGCAAATTCAAATTTGCTAGCCATACGTCTAGATATCTATAATAAACTAAGCTTGAGGGAAAACCCTGACACCTCTCTTAGCAACCTAGAGACATCTCCACCAGCTGAAACCAGGCCATCATCTTCTTCCTGGTGGTTCCCAACATCAGAAACTGAACCCAGAACCAGTATGTGTGATGTTTTATTCAGTGCTGACTGAATGCAGTAGCCAGTGACCAGAGGCATTGGGGACTTGTTGCTGATTGTGGACGGCAAAGTATGGATGGATAAAGCTTTGTCGAGCACACACTGGGGAGGAAATAATGCATTCGTGGGATCATTGTGAATGCACAGTTGGCGAGTGGAGGCTGAATGAAGAGCAGATCTCCACTAACAGCTATCTGTAGAAGAATCATCTCTGTTGTTTCCTGCAGGGCAACCTCTGCTGCTTCTTCTTCTTCTTCTCATGTTGAAGGACATCAGTGGAGGTTCATGTAAGAGATACTGATGATCTGTGGAGGTGGCAATGTGGCTCTGAGGATACTTAGTTACTCTTCTTGTAACATGATCGACAGAGATAAAATCCACTTCCATCTCCCGTACAATCTTTCAGGTCTTTTACTTTACTCATTTCTCATTATCCCTTTCTCTGTCTTCTCTCCTCACCCTCATTTGCTCCATATCATGGCTGTAAACTAAAATAAGAAAAAGAAAAAAACCTGCAGTGCATTTCCATCATCCAAGAGCTAAATTTGACCTGCTTCCTTTGGTTCATATATCAAATTGTTTCTGAAGGGTGTTTTCCTCACTTTTTCTCGTTCTTTTCATGTAATTTATGTCTGTCGTCACATCTGCAGCCGTTGTCTTATATGCCATGGCGGCAACCTTCGACTTGGCCGCATTGTTCGGGTTTCTCGTCCCGCCACGTGCACTTGTCTCGAGCTGATTTTGGTTATCTCGAGGCTACACCTGCTGTGTTTGTGTGAGAGAGGCTTGTAAATGCAGAGGCGGCGTGTTATCAGGAGACAGCAATGCTTAACAGAGGAAACTCACCAGGTCTGCTACAGGCTGATTTTCAAGGAGGCGATGCTGGTGTGCGGCCACATCCAGACGCACATTTCACACTTCTCACACAAACACTCAAAAACCAGAGTTCTCACATCATAAGTCATCATGGTGTCAAACCCCTCAGGCCCGATGATACACGGATAATAGTGCTAACAGGGCTAAGTGAGTTCACAGAGTTAAAAGAGCTAACAAAGCTAACAGAGCTAAAAGTGGCAAGCTGACCAAGCTAACTGAGCTAACAGTGCTAGTGGAGCTAGCAGAGTCAACTGTGCTAGCAGAGCTAACAGTGCTAACAGGCACTAACGTCTAATCATTTGATTCTTGCTGTTCAAATAAAAGTGGTATCCTCCACCTTCGATTTAATAGTTGCTAGTATTGTTCAGATTATAAATCTGTTCAGCTAACTAGGAATTAAAGGAGTTAAATCAACTCCAAGTCTAATACTAAACAGTAATTAATGTAAACTTTCAAATCAAAGCAATTAAAAGAGAATATATGTTTTCCAGCTATTAATGACAGGATAACTTGCTACTATAAGAAGTGATAGTATGGATACGGACCCTAAACACAAACTGCAACACAACTTTTATGATACATTTCAGTTTGATTTTCACAGTTTCTTGTCCACTGTTTAAAAAGGAAAAAATGGTCAGATCTTGTCAATGGCGGTCAGTTAGAAGCATCTCCAAAACAAGTTGGCAGGAAGTCATGCAGGAGAATGGCAGAGAATCTGGTGAATTTTCTATAAAATACAAAGAATATAAAGCATAATGATGAGCAGTATCATGGCTGAGGTTGATAATAGTTCAGAGAAACACAACAGAACTCCAGATACTTGTAGGAGCTGCAATGGTGTCATGCTATCGTAGAGTCTGCCCAACAATCATCTTCAAACATCACAATAAACTATACTCTTTTAGTTAATCAATAAAATCTATATGTCACCCACTCCTATTTAGAGCACTCAGATTGTCTGGTCAAAGGTTGTTAGTGGTCCCCTACACCTGATTTAAAGTCCAAGAGTTACACTCTTTTCATGGTTTTATGCTGCACTCGTGTCACATTTATTTATTAACTTAATTTCAAAGCAACAAATGCATTGAACTCTGCTTCATAAAGTAATGCAAACAAGCAAATTCCACAATTTAGGAGCTGCAACAGCAAACATCCTGTAACTTCTGAGAGCCCATGCTAAAGTGTGACACCATTGACAGCAAAATGGTCGTCAAAAAAACACAGGGAGCACAACACCACCCTAACACTCACATTTTTGGCCTCTGATAGTTTAAGCAGATGAAGGACAGTTGCCATGAATGTCAGATTCAGATACTGAGACCGACACTGATTTGTGTGCCAGGATGTAAATGTACGTATTCCCACTGCAACATTATCTAACTTTTACAGCCAGCCTCCCAGAGGCCATTTAAGAAATTGCACGTTTCAGCACTTCCTGGATCATCTCAGGTTCAGAAATGGTTTGTTGCCCCTCAGAAGAGATGCCTTGAGTATCTGAGCTCGTCCTATCGGCCTGAGCGTCACTCAGGCTGTAAATGTTACTGTCTGATGATCCAGATCTATTCTGCTTCCTGTCACAGCAACAACCAGTAAACTAACACTGACTGGACAACAGACTGGTTTATTCAACCATGTTTGACTAACACAAGAGTGTGTGTGAGTGTGAGGAGACAGGAGAAGAAGAAGGAAGTGAGGAGGATGTGTGTGACAACATGACCGTTAAACATTGAGGGTGAACAAGACACAGCACACGAGAGCAGTTTAGTTTGTTCTGTGATCACAGAAAAATTCATGTTACTTTTGATGTGCTGACGCGTCACACGTCAGTGACGTCTATAGAAATGGAACTAGATGAACAACTGTGATGTCAAATGTTGACACGAACCAGAAGTGAAGAAAAAATAATAATAATATGGACTTCATTACGTAAATGGTTTTTATTTTAAAGATAATGTGGCTTGTTGGCTTGTTAATTATACCAACAGGCTGCCTCAACTGGCAGTGGATACATCCATCCACCCTTCCATCCATCAACATCCATCCATGCATTCATCTCATTTATCCACCATCCATCCATCATCTATCCATCCATCATCCCTCCATCTTCCCTCCATAATCCATCCATCAACATCCATCCATGCATGCATTCATCATCCATGATCCATCTTTCAGCCATCCATCATTCTATCCATTCATCCATTCATCCATCCATCCGTCCATCATCCATCCATTCATCCATCATTCATCCATCCATTTATCCCTCCATCATCCATCATCTATCCATCCATCCATCCATCCATTCATCCCTCCATCATCCATCTATCCATCCCTCCATCGGTCAATTATCCATCATCCATCCATCTATGGTTTTTCAGCCTGGTGGAGCTGATTCCAGCTGTTGCTCAGAGGTGTGTATTAACATCTGGACCAGTCTGGAGGGGTGGGAATCTTTAGGTATCTCACGATTTGATTACGATTCAGGGGGCTACGATTCGATTATTAATTGATTTTCGATGCTTCTCACCAAACTTTTTAGCAACAATTTTTATAAGTTTTACACTCACTGAGGAACCCTGCACCACTGCAACAAAAAATGGAGCATTTGTTACGAGAAACAATCAATGAATTTACTTTCATTATCTTTTATTAAAGTGAATAAAAAGATGTGATATTAGCTTATTCAGAGCAATATTTCTTCTGTACCAAGATAATAATATATTTGTGATATCTAACTATTGTTCGGCAGCTCAACAAGATGTTTTCAGACTTCAGTAAACAAATTATGGTGGAGCTCGATGTCGAAGCGTCACCTGTAACTGCTGTCCTACCTGTTTTCACGACTGATGCCGTAACTTCTGTTTGGTTTGGTTGTAGAGTGAAAATATCAACGAGAAGGGATGCAGTACCTTGGTTCTCATGGAGGCAGCTCGAAGGAGCTCGAAACCCTTCGTTCTCCACAGTTGAATACAGCCTTGAAGCCTTTGCAGTAAATATTGCAACAGACTTTGTGATGCGTTTAGGCCTTTCCAAGGAGGGTGGAACTTTCATAAACACTTGTTTAATAGTTCTCTGGTCAGTAGAACCACCTGCTGGCTGTTTTCCTTCCTGCTCCGAATGTAAGCGTACGATGGGATTCCTCATGTTTATTGTGTTTCCAATAGCATGGGTCTTGCCTAAATCACTTGCAGCGTCAACCTTATAGCGAGATTCGACAAGCTTTTAACGCTGTCAAAGCTTGTAGAACACTGCGGCGCGCTGCACAATTAAGTCCAGCTTTTTTCCCCATCTGTGTTACGTTGCATCAGATTTAGATTATCAGTGACTTCAGCATTTCATCATCGATTCAGAATCGTTCAAGGTCAAATCGTGATGCATCAAAGAATCGATTTTTTTTCTCCCGACCGCAGTCTGGAGTCCATCTCAGAGAGAAACAGTGAAGCTTTCTCGGACTCTTGGATCCAGTCTTCAGTTCAGAAGTGTTACACTGACCACCATCTCAGGTGGTACACAGATACTAACTAACCTGGCGAACATTTCCCCAGTTTGAACATTTGATCTGTTTATCAATTGTCAGTATAAATTTGATGTTTGTATTTTTCATCCAGCTGTGTGTTGGGTCGTTTGCTCAGCTGTGATCTCTTGTTTTAAAGCATGGGAAGAAGCGGTGAACGTCTTCTA
The DNA here is from genome assembly GCA_037176975.1 of Arrhamphus sclerolepis. Taxonomy (NCBI): domain Eukaryota; kingdom Metazoa; phylum Chordata; class Actinopteri; order Beloniformes; family Hemiramphidae; genus Arrhamphus; species Arrhamphus sclerolepis. Next base: position 7,278 of record JBAMYA010047324.1, read on the forward strand.
TGGATTCATGTGTGTTGTTGTCCTTCTAACTTCCTACACAGTCATGCAGCACACACACACACACACACACACACACACACTCAGCGGCTCCCATGTGGCGGTCTGGCTGAACATCACACAGATGAACTCAGCTGTTTGAACTTTCCGCTGTAAAAAATGATGATGCTGTGCTGGTGGTTTTAGCAGCTGTCTCCAGCGGATTCACTTTATTTAACTTTATTTCAGTTCATTTGTAGTTTTCTGTTTGAAAAATAGCAAAAGCCTCACACAATCTTTGTTGACACATTTCCAGCCGCCTTTCTGCGGTTTCTGGATGAAACAGTAACGCAGCACTTTTTGCAGCTCCTCCCTCCTCTTGTCCTCCTCCATCAGCTGCAGCAGGAAGAAGGAGCTTCAGTAAAGATCCCTTCATTTCCTCTCCTCCTCTTCATCCCCCCGTCAGCCCCCCTCTCGCACACTTCCTTCATCGTTTTCATATCAGCCGCCTCGGAGGTTTCTGGGCGGCATCCGCACTGTCACGTCAGATTCCACAGCTCCACAAACACCCGCAGATGTTTCTCAGGAGAAGTCGGTGGATTTCATGGATTTAAGATGTATCTCTGGATGTATCTGATGTCTACAATTTCACCTCCAGTTCAGCTCACGTGACAGAAATGACTCAAAGCACATAACAGATGTTTATAGTCAATAAACAGAGCAAGATTTAAAACGAGGGGTGATCCCGCTGTTAAGGTTTCTGCACCTAAATTATGGAACCGCCTTGAACCACTTCAAGTCAAGTTAATTCAACTTTATTTATATAACACATTTTAAACCACTTCAGGACTTTTTAAATCATCAGCAGTCAGAAGCAACGATTTGTCAAAGACGATGGTCAAACATAATGTTGGCGTTTCCCACATCAGTTAAACGACACAAACAACCCAAAGACATTGATGTAAAGGCCTAACTTAACATCTCCAGTGGAGCGAGTGTCCAGCAAAAACATAATACAACCTGTACGGTTTTATTTTTGAATCTGACTCTGCCCTCAAGCGGAGTCTTTAACGATAAATAACACGTACTGCCCTAATAGTACAAAAGCTCGCTGTGTACGTGCTCACACAGGAACGCTTCATCAGACTGGTCCCAGGACGATGTTTGTGTGACGATGTGATGCGACAGTTGCTTCTCTAAGACCATTGCTTGTGTCTTTCCCTCATGGAATTGTGTTAATACACATCTCAGCACCCCAGACCAGTAAAATCTTAAACTGTCTGCTTTTATAGAAGTCAGCACACCTGCTAATGATCAGTTTTTCAAGGCCTGATGATTAGCAGCACCTGAGTGCAACCTCCCCTCTGGAAGCAGTAAAGAGGTACTAAGAATAACCCATACTACTGTTTTTTTGCTTCCATTTTTCTTAAATGAATAATGACAGAGTGAAAAAAGTTATGTTTGTTGTTGATGTGTTCAGATGAACACATCTGAGGTAGTGTTTGACCCATTGCGATAAGGTCGGGGTTATAGCTAATCACAAATATTCCCTATGGTGAACCTGCACAAACGTTTCCACAGCTCATGTTCCTCTGTTCTCTATTATTCTCTTAAATTCGCTACACTTCCCCGCTGACTTTAAGCCCCTTTGAAGTCTCGAGAAACCGCCAACAGCGAACAGCCATCTGCCGATCGATAACCATCCGGCGTTTTTCAGCGTTCCCGAGCCTCTGTTTTCCAGACCGCAATGGTTCTTCCCCAGCTTTAATGGGGAAATGGTGGGTAAAGTCTGCAGTGACAGACGTCGTATACGAGGTGAGGCTAGGTCCCCTCAGAACTGTGGTTAACGAAGAAGTCATGCAAAGAGTCGCCTCACCCATTTCTCTCTCCTCCTCACCCTTGTTCTCCCCATCCTTCCCCATTTGTCCCCACATTGTGGTTAACGAGTGAATGCAAAGTGTTGTAGCCCGTAACCATTAGCGACCCTCTGTTCTGTGTCATAAATTCCAACCGGCGACTAAACCCTCTGATTTATTCATTGGCTCGTTTGGGACTCTGAGTGACGTTGTGTGGTTGGCTTGACGGCATCTGATTGGGTGTTCCTCCTCAGTCCTTCCGCTGTAATGAAACAGTTGTGTTTTTGCAGATTCTTCTGGGTTACTTATTATGCATGCACGCACGGACACTCCTGAAAGCATAATCAAAGCCTGAGGGGTGTGAATTCCTAATTAGTTGATTGGAAGTGTGTTTTCTCTAAGCATCAGAAATCATCCAGGCCTTTGGAGACAGTCATTGATTTTTGTGTCTCTATATTGTGACTAGTGTTCTGGATTAGAGCTCTAGTGTGTCTTCATTATGTGCCTGTTAATGGTGACTATCATGTCAGACAAACAGTCAAGCACAAGTTTGTGGGCAAAAGGTAGGAATACTCCTTGTTCAGAAAAGAAAACATTAAAAGAAACTGATCAAACGCTCTGTGACATCACCCACAGGTTTTCTACAGAGTAATTATGAAGCCTCTTCTTCCCTGTAAAAGGGTGGAACTACCCCAACAGCTCAGTTACAATTAGCTATTTTTGTTATGCTCAGAGAGGGGAGGACCCAAACGCAGAACACAAAAGGTGAGTTGAATGTTGTAGTTTTTGGTTCTTCAGGATTTATGGTTCTGATCCACACAATGCAGGCAGGGCTGGTGGGGCAGGCAGGTCCTGGATACAAAAAACAGGTAATCAGAATAAATGTGACAGACTTCTGGTAATTCAATAATGCTTGTCAGACCAGTCCTTAGCATAAATACCACATGGTAACACAGACAATCCAGTGACCTGGATGTCCAAGACTTTATAGAGAGTGGTGGTGATGACAGAATAAGCCTCAGGTGTGCTGGAGGTGGAGACCCAAAAGGAAAGGAAAAAAATCAGGCCATGACAATTTTAGCTTGTCTGCCTTTGCTTATGCTAAGCTATGATGCTAAGTGAGGTTACCTTACATTCTTTGTGATCTAACCCATCCAAACATCCTCATTTGAGACCTTTCAGTTTAAAAGACATTCAAAATTAGTGTTTCTGGAGCTAAAAGGTGGCCTAAAAGTCTTTTAATATATATATAAAAAAAGAAGGTCTTAAGCCTACACTGCAAGAACTGATTTCTAAGAAAGTAAAAAATACTTGTTTTAAGACAAATGGTCCTGTTTTAAAAGCATATATCTCATTTAAGAAT
>JBAMYA010047325.1:0-10471 GCA_037176975.1 Arrhamphus sclerolepis
CATAGATACTGAAACCATAAATACACTTGAACACTCGAACATAAAACTCCCTTTCTCCACCAAGGTGCACACACAAACACAATTTGATTAAATTTGCCATCTTTCTTGGCAAAATTTATTTTTTAATGTAAAGTAAAAAAGACATAATTGCAACTCTGTCCTAAAGTCAAGAGTTTTTGCATTAAAATTGCAAATTTCTCAATATCACAATGTCGTCGGACTCGGATTTAGTTTATTTCTTAAAACCACACTTTATTTTGTATAGTTGTAATTGTAGTATCATGAAATCTCTTATTTTATGTTGTTTTATTTTATTTCCGAGAAGGTTGATCCACTTCTGTTTTTACATCCCATTTAAGTTACACTTTTTATTCTTTGGTTTTTAATACAATTTTGAGCTGACTTTTATTGTTCCTAACTGTATTTTTCTTTTGGTTCTATTGTTTATTTATTTTAATTCATTTGGTGTCCAACACTTTGGCTAAATTTTCTGTTTTGTTTTGTTTTTGACAAAAAGCTGTTTTCTCATAAAAACCTCAAATTTAGCAAAAATCACATTTTTTCCATAAAAAATCCCAATGTTTTATCATAAAATTCTGACTTAATCAGAACTGCAAAAAAAGTCTTTAAAAAATCTGATGCAAAATTATGATTCTGTCACCAATTACAGCCTTTGATGTAAGAATTTTGTACTTTTTAATGGAACGTATCAAGTTGGAGGTCAAAGGTCTATGAGCGCCACCTGGAGTGTACCTGTGCCTGCCAACGGACTTATGAACGGTTTCCATCATATTTACCTGTCCTGCTGCAGTCTTAACGGTTGCTTTGCCGCCGTTTCTGTTCTGCAGAGTCCCTTTTACAAACAGCTCCTTTGGATCCACCACAAACACGGCAGTTTTGGCATCAAAAGGTCTGTTCTGGGCTTCAATCCTCTCTCGTTCAGGCCTCCTCAGGTACGGGGCCGCCTCCCCGAACACAGCCATCTCGGCGTCTGAACTCATCTCTGCAACTCCAACCTGAAAGGAGGACAGATGTTTGAACTGTGAGTCTGTTAAATGAGGAAGTGATATCCCATCTTACCTGTGTAGGCTACAGATCTTCGTATGTGTCCTCCGCCTGAATACTACACTGCACAACAATGAAAGGAACTATCACCCCTGGAAAGCTTTGACCCCGACCATCTTTATACGGTCGGTTACATGCAGCAAACGCCTATATTTAGGCCAAAGCCCCCCAGTCTCTCCACCCACCCCACTGGGAGGAGAGAAGTGATCAGTTTTAGCATGTGGTACCATGGAGACGTTGCTGAGCATTTGTTATAAATCTGTGCTGGAAAGCAACTGCAGCTCAAGAAGAGGATGAATGCCAAAGAAGGGTGACCCCTGCCAGATAAACAGAGCTGTCGTCGGTGACGGAACATTTTAGAGAGCCATGTTTGTTTAGCATCCTGGGTACTGAGCCTGTATGATCACGAGGAAACTTAAACGCTTAAGATTCAGCGACTGAAGAACCTAAATTCAGTGTCGGTCTGTGTTATAAGTCTGCTGTAAGGTCCTATTTAAGCACGTCATAGAGTAAAGAACTTTATATAGAAATCAAAAATACACACATTCATATGTAAAATACTTGATGAATAACAGTCGGTTTCAGTTTTCCATCAATAAGGTTATTCCAACCTGTTGTGAATTGGAATCAATGTGAAACAGATACCCTTGTGTCACTTCAATTTCCAGTCTCTTCAGGGATTTAAAAATAATTAAATTAAAAATGTATGTTATTTGCCTGACAGTCTGTTTTTTGAATGTGTTTTGCTACTATTCTTTCTTTTCTTCATATTTTCTTTTGTCATATTTTTTCATATTAAAACTGGAGCGTTAAACAAGAGTTAGTTTTGTATGTGTGTGGGTGTGTATATTTCCTTTTATGTACTTTTATTACCTGCATCCTCAGAGAGACAGCAAAATATATCTTGTCATTTGTTATGTATGGTATGGTAGGACCCACCATCACCATGGTAGAACCCACCATCACCATGGTAGGACCCAGCATCACCAAGATAGGACCCAGCATCATCATGGTAGAACCCAACATTCACCATGATAGGTGTCACCATGGTAGGACCAAACATCACCATGGTAGGACCCAGCATCACCAAGATAGGACCCAGCACCATCATGGTAGGACCCAACCTTCACCATGATAGTTGTCACCATGGTAGGACCAAACATCACCATGGTAGAACCCAGCATAATCACGGTAGGACCCAACATCATCATAATAGGTGTCACCATGGAAGGACCTGTATCATCATGGTAGGACACAACATTACCACGGGAGAAAAGAGAGAGACTACAGAAGACAGACAATATTAACGCTATTTAAATGATCCAGATTCAATCTGACACTAAGAGAAGAAAGACACGGCAAAGATAGTTAGTGTACAATAGGAGTCCCCCCAGCAGCCTAGCAGCATAGTTATTAGATGGTCTAAGAGACTACAAAGTTAAAGGCTTTATTAAAAAAATAGCAAGCAAATAGCAAGGGTTGTGAAGGAGCAAGCCTCTTCTGTCTAAATAGAGCCTGGAATGAAGTTTCTGGAATGAACTAGTCAAAGTCCAGGCAATTCCTCCACAGCAATGTGAGAATCTGACAAATACGTATAGGAAATGGCTGCTACAAATTAATGTCACTGCAGGTATATCTATTAGCAATTATAGTTATTTTGTTAGCAGGGGCTACTTAGTATTGCGCGCATTATTGTTATTTTTTTTTTTTCATTTTGGTTTCAGTTTTGGTAAATAAAGAGGACTGCTGAATGCTGATGCTAAAAAAGGTTATATCCTGTTCCAGTGGCGTTTTTACACATACAAAAAAAACAACAATCTTTTTTCACATGACCTAAAATTTAGTGTTAATTTCAGTGTTGAAGTATAACATACAAATGTCTCAGTCAGGGCGAATCGTGACACATGTGATAGGAATGACTGGTTTATAAATAAAAGGCATAGCTGATGAATCCCTCAATAGAAATTCCTGCAGGATCCTCCTGGGACAGCTTTAGAGATTACATTGAACAAATAGCCATGCCAGAGGTTTAAAGTTCTCTCTTTGACTACAATCATCTCCCAAAGAATCAACGCTGAGAGACACTGGGGGGCAGATGCAAAATTAATTATTAATAATGACTTTTTTCATGCCACAGAATATAAGGCAGGCACACGGAGGCTGTACTGAGAACTTCAATCATGTGAGGGATGCCAGAAAACTAATAGAAACAATCTATGAAGATATAGATGAACATAAATAAGCTAATTCTTTCTCCTGGGTCAAATAAGAAGACTGATCAGACTCATCAACCAGAACTGGGGACACACGACCTCTTAGACCAGATGTGTTAAACTCTATCGCATCCCTGGCAACACAATCACCACGGTTACCGTTAAAGGTCTGGTTATTCTTTACTTTCTAAACCAGCCATGTTGTCAGACTCAGGCTTAGAAAAAAAAGAAAAGTGATTTTTTTCTCCATAAAATCTCAGATTTCATAAAATTCGCTACTTATAACATAAATTTGAGACTTTTCTACTAAAATCACATTTTTTCCTTGTAAAATCACAAATTTTAAAAAATGTTTTGTTTTTCAGACTTTTTATCGTACAATCACAATGTCACAAAATGTTGACTTTTTAACTTAAAATTACAATTTTTTTGGTTGACAAATATTATATACTGGTTGATAAATATTGTTCTATAATGTCAAGTTTTTGTCCTAAAATCACACATTTTTGTTATCAAAAAGAATAAATATTACAATAATTATGAGTTAAGACAAAAAGTTGCAACTTTTTATTGTATATAAATGGTGCAAACATTTGCTACATCATGACTTTCTGACATAAACCAGTTGCTCAATAGTCTCCTGGTTGCACTCCTCACCTCAGTTATTCCACTTTTTGAAGTACTGAATCAACATTAACATTAAACAATAATCAATCAATTAAAAGTCAGTTTCAATCAGCAAGATTCTTTTGCAATTCTTGATTTATGGATCAGGCCCATAGACTGAGTAAAAAAGAACTGGACAAACCCTTCAAGAGTGCTTTTGAAGCCTCTTTTATGTATGGGATGAATGACTTTACCATGTCTTCCAGCTCTGTCAGCTAACGTCTGTCCTCGTACCCTTCCAGACCAACCCACAGCCAGTTGTGATGGTCTGTGAATCGAGATGGGCTGATACAAGCCAAGATTTAAGGAAATATTTTTTAAAAAGGTGTCCAATCAGATTAACGTGGCCTTACTTATTATACATACAAGACAAACCGTGATAAGAAACAAGCGGACTGCAGTACATCATGTGATCCGCACTGATCGGGGCACGTTGGTGTATGATAGCAACAGTTAGCAGCAGTTAGCAGCAGTTAGCAGCGGTAATCACAGATGAAAAAAATATTTTTGTACCAGGCTGTGAATTTGTTTAATTATGCTGCAAAGTTGGCACTTTTAACATGGAGATCGATGGAGATTTGCTCCGTCAGTGGAGGAACGGCAACTAAATGTACTTCCTGGATGAGCATCCACCCATAAATTTTAAAGTGTCTCCTTAAATGTGAGGGATCATGCTCTGTTACATTTTTATTCACAGTTCAGAAGCTACTTTCATAAGTCAATCTAATGCTGAGCGCTAAGTGGGTGAAGTGACAAGCCATTTAAATTATGCATACATTTGGATGTAAAGTTTAACTATAAAGGCCAAAACATTTTTAATTACAGATTGTAAATATGTTTCTTCCTAGTAAGACTCAACCCAGAACTGGAGGTGTTGACACTCGGTCTATGCATCCTCGTTTCAGACAAACAAAATGAATCCTGCCAGAGGTGTAATGAGGACTGGTGGAGCTCCATTGGGGCCCACAGGTCGACCAAACCCAGTGTCCTAGGTACATGAGTGGCAGACCGCATGACCTTGGACCCAAGCAGGATCCTCTGGTAGTCCTTGTTTCATCTCTAGCAGCACTTTCAGATGTCATTGGCTTCTGGTTATCAAACTTGGAAGGATCCTAAAATTATCCAAAAAAAAAAAGTCACTTGAAGGGTGGACCCAGATGCTGCAAGAGGTAGAAGCTGATGAGAAACAGTCCAGCTGCTGTCATCTAGTACTGGCACCATACTGTACGATTCTTACAGTATCATAAGATTAATTCAAGTCACATTGAATGATGTGAAATCAGTAGATAATTAATTTACAGAGTGTATTTTAGGCTCTAAACGCACTATAAGCAGGTTGCTGCTAATTCGCTGATGTTAATATTTATACTTCTGCTGTGCAGTTTGGACATTCCATCATTGGGGTCAGTTGAGCAACAGAAGTTTTCTGCACACGATTTGAGCTTGATTGCTATTTCTGTGATGGTGTACCCACTTGCGAGCCCCCCGCCACAAACTATCCCCAACCTCGATGCATGCCTTTCTCCAAATCAGCATCTCCTGGTAAAATGTTTTTTCATCATCTTCATTTTCCGCTGCAACATCTCTGTCAGTTTCCAGTCGAGCAGAACAAGAGCGCATCTGTCAAACTCAATGCCCGTTGGCTGAATCTGGCCCACCATGTCATTTCATGTCATTTCCCTCCAAAACAAACCCAAAAGCTTTTTACCACTGAAAATGTTTGATTTTATTTGATCTTATTTACTAATTGTTTGCTTCTTCTTTTGGATTTGAACACTCGCTCCCAAACATTGTGCATGACCCTGACAACATCTGTAATGTGAATAAATAATCAAGAAACTGTTATTTAACAACATGTTTAAGAGTAGTTGCGCTTATACGTGATTTGACACACATGCAATAGTGTGATGTCTGTACAAATGACTGACGCTCAACGTTTATCAGCATCAGCACTCACGTAAGATTAACTTTATTTGCTCTGTTGCCAAGTTTAAGACACAGAGGAAGTTATCAAGAGGAAGCTCAGCGCTGCAGAAAAGAACCCACACTGCCCTCTACAGGTTGGTCATGTAATTACAGAGCGATAGAAAATATCACACAAGTATGAAGAGCAAAAATAAGTATATTTAGTTGCAGTTCCTCCACTGACCACTAGGTGGTGGCTTCAAAACAAAACAAACCTCTATTGATCTTCATGTTAAAAGTTGCAACTGCCCCCTGCCTTTCGCCCGTAGTGAGCTGGGATAGGTTCCAGCAGACCCCCGTGACCCTGCACAGGAAATAGCGGGTATAGATAATGGATGGACAGATGGAAGTTCCAACTGTGCAGGAGAATTAAACATATTTACAGCTGGTATGAAACAGTTTTTCTCCCATTTGTGGTCACATATTACATCCATGACAGCTGTAAGGGGAGGCGGTGGAGGGGGGTGGGTAGAACATCAGATAAATTTAACATAAGCTATAATTTATCTGATGTTTTCTATACTCAGTTCTAAAATCTGGGAAGGACCAGATTATTGTTAAATCCTGATCTGCAGAAGAACTGAAAGAGGATGTAGTGCAGTTCCAAGGAGAAGTGAAGTCTTCACAGTGTCACTTTCAAATCTCCTGTCGTGTAAACTGAGAAGAAGGACGCTAAATCATGAGCAAGCACCCAGTGAAGCCACAGCTTATGCTGCCTCCACCTTAAATATGGTCTGCTTCAGAGCATTAATCAGGGGGGAGATATTCTTAGAGGCTGTCCTCAGAGGGACAATGATAACATTTAGATTATCTCTAAGCACACAAACTGCTTTTTTATTTTTTAATAACCCACATATGTTATTAATTGAATAACTGCTTCAGACGTTTGAACGTCACCTCAGAGAGACGCTCAGCTGAATGCAGTGGACTGCAACCAGAGTTCACTCTAATCTGGATGAAACAGATGGGAAAATCTCATGGCTTATGAGTTAATGTCAAGTCAAGATCAAGTTGTCTAAATAAAGGGCTGCTAAGTAGAGGTCACTCAGTCTATTATCTGTCAGAGATGCACTTTGACATGATTTGATGGGCAGACATTAACAATTGTTCCTGTCGCAGCTAAAGCCCATCAACGGCCCAAACATTCATGAATGAGAGATGAGGCAAACATCTATCTGATGCCGTACTGTTGCCAAGAAAATATGTTCATGAAAATGCTGCTAAAGCTGCAACATGTTATGTGTTCATATCATCTACCTGCCTGTTTGATTCACTTCTGACATCAAGAAGTGGAATAACTGGTTTATGTCAAGAAAAGTCATGATCAAAAGTTGAAACTGTAGAAAAGTTGTACAACGTGTAATTTTATGTTAAAATGTTGGAAAAAGATATTTATCTAACAAAAAGTAATTTTAAACTAAAATGTTGCAATTTTGTGACATTCATGATTGTATTATTAAAAAGTCTTGGCTGTTTAAAAAACAAAACAGAAAAAATGGATCTTTCTTTTAAATTTGTGATTTTACAGAAATAAAACTGCAATTTTAGTACAAAAGTGTCAGTTTTATAATAAAAGTTGCGATTTTTGTAAAATTCAAGGTTTTGACAAAAACTCACTTTTTTCAGAAAAAAATAGCCTATTTCATATATAACAAAACCCTTTTTTTTTTTTTTTTACAAAACAGTTATTTTTTAATTTTAGATTATACACTTAAATTGATGATATGACTACAAATCTCTCAGTTTTATAACAATAGTTGCCAAATTTGCCAATGTGGAGATTTTATGATGAAATTTCTCTTTTTTCACAACCTTCTTAACCCTTAACAGTAACCATGGTGATGATACGGCCCAGGATGATATAGTTTGACACAGAGGGTGTGTGGGCGTCTTCATTAACGTCTGCAACGCTTCACTGTCTCAGTCTCTCATCCCATCATGCCTGAAGTGGACCGCAATCATCCCACTGGCCAGAAAGACCAGCACCAGCAGCCTCAACCACTATCGACCAGTCGCTCTGACGCCTGTTTCATCAAGAGTTTCAGAAACCGCTACGACGCCACATCATGTCCTGCCTCCAGCCCGAAGTGGCACTGTCAGTTTTTGACAAAAAAAAGCTCAACATTTTCTTTTTCTCAAGACAGGAATCGTGATTTAGAACTAAAGTCTATTTTATGATAAAGGCTGAGATTTTATGACAAAAAAACCCTTTTTTTTAACTAACAAAAGATGTGATATTGCAAATTCACCATTTTACAACTAACTGCTTTTTTTTTTGTTTTGGTTTCAGAGGTCTTGGACACGTCTGTGGATTTTCCGTTTGTCGCCATGTATCTAGGAAAACTCCCTAAAGGCCTCTGTGCCACATGTACCTGTTGCGTATATTCATGGTTGCCAGCAAAAAAGCCTGACTTCAGCCCAGTCCACCCAGTTTCAGACTCCCTATTAATGTCATAACTCAATTCAGGACACGGAGGCGTTAACTTTTAAACTAAGACTACAGACAGAAAAAGGGGAACTTTACTGGAGCAAATGGGATTAGGATGAACAAACACACCTGACGCTGGAGTCAGAATAGATCTCATCAATAATGTGGGCTGTGTACAGCACCGCTCTCTTTGCTGATATACTGTACTATGGAGATAGTCACATGCTTTGATATATGTTTGCAAAGTTAAACTGGAAATGTATTTGCCCTCACCTGTTATGTGTACGTAGATGAAGGAAAGCTGATTTTGTGACTTGAAATCTTCATCAAATATGACACCAAGGATCCTGACAGTAGAGGTAGAGCCTCAGGTAATGTGATCCAGATTAACTGTACAGCTCTAGAGCGCCTCCTGGAGGCGCTTGGGACCAATTACAATAACTTCAGTCTTATCTGAATTAAGAAGCAGGAAATTTCCTGCCATCCAGGTATGAACATCTTTAATTCATGCATCTACTAAGGTTAACTGATTAGCTTCATGTGTCTGCCAGGATAAATCCCATCCCGAAGTCTTTCAACTATTGCTGCTAAGCATTTTTTCTTTTTTTAAGGAGCAGACAGAAGCTTCTGTTAAGTGTAGAAAAAAAACCCTCCTCGTGGGCAACAATGAAGCTGTTGTAGTTCCTTTAAAATTAAAAAAAAGTAAGAAAAAAAAAACTTAACAAAACCTTGGATCTCCATTCTCTCTTCGGTTCAGCACTGTCACGGTTGCTAGGTGACAGGACATATGCCGAGGTAAAGGCGCAGGTAAATCTGAAGTCTAGACCTTCCCAGTTCACAACCGCTGACTTCCGGTGTACCCGGTCTTGGAAGGACCCGGCCTACGTCGACCCGTTAGTCTGGGTCCTTTGAAGGATGCGGCTGCTGAATTGGGACACAGCTGGAGTCTGACACCTCTGCACTGCTGTATACAGTTGAAAGCAGATGTTTAAACAGGCTGCATAAAAATACATCTTTTTTTCCTCAATGTCTGATATTAAATGAGATAAAAACTTTCCTATTTTAGGTCCAAAATTATTTCTATCTGCTAAATCCCTAAACAATGACTTAATTTTTTAATGAGAATTTTATTACTTTCTTCTAAGTTAGAAGTTTATTAATACCTTTAAACAACATCATCACCATGGTAACCATTAAAGGGCTGGTGATTTCTTATTTTCTTATCCAGCTGTGTTGTCAGAGTTCCTGATAGTTCCTGGACTCAACCGTTGAAAACATTTTAAAAAAAGGATATTTTTTCTAGTCATGAAATCTAAGATTTTACAAAATTTGCAATTTTTATCATAAAATTGGGGCTTTTGTAGTGAAATCATATTTTTTGTTGTTTAAACACAAACTTATGATTACATTATTTCTTTTGCTTTTTTTATTTTATTTATTTGCAAATGTTTCATAAATCATGACTTTATGACATCAACCAGCAGCTTTCGTCAGCTGTTATTCCACTTTTTGACGTCAGTACTGAACACCGACTGAGTCCCTGACTGTTCCGTCTGCACACATACGACAGCATCAGCACCCACCAGGACTGGAATAGTTTTGAATTTTTTAAGAGTTTTTATTTTTATTTCAGTTAACAGAATCATCTTTTCACTTTTAATTTCAGTTTTAGTCTTAGTTTTCGTTAGCGATAATAACTCTGGGACCCAGCCAGACAACGTCATCATCAAGTCAGCTGACGACACCACCGTGGTGGAGCTCATCTCTGCTGCTGATGAGACAGCAGACAGGGATGAGGTCCAGAGGCTGCTGGGGTGCTGTTCTGACCACAGCTTGGTCCTCAGCGTCCCACTGGACAACTTTTACAGTCTGATGAAATTAGTCCAGGTCACATTGCATGACGTGAATTCTGTAAAATAACTCATTTACATTAATTCACACTCTGAGACAATTCCACTAAATTCCAATGAATTTATTGTTGACTTCAGGAGAAGGAGGTCCAACCTGCAGCCCGCCTTCATCAATGAGGAGTGTGTGGAGAGGGTGTCCAGCTTCAGGTTTCTGGGTGTGCACATCGATGCGGACCTCCAGTGGAACTCAGGAACTGTGTAGAAGGCCCAACAGCATCTCCACT